>CALNHX010005927.1:0-98595 GCA_940337035.1 Agriotes lineatus | reverse complement strand
TATACGATTTCCTATGCTATTTCCCAATGTAAGCACCTTAAGTGAAACACTCGGTATGTAGTCGAAAATTGCTAATATTGATTTTATTTATTATCTTGAAATTAAAGTGGTATAATAATAGCACAAGACAGGTTATATGGGCACACCTATCTGTGCATTATTTAGTAGGATAATGCCATAATTACTCCAGGTAAATATGGTTGCAGTTTGAGTCCGCCCGGTTTTGGGCATTATTCTTAATACTTTTATAATCTTAGTAAGGAAGAAACTGGATGTCAATATTATGGCATTTTAAAAGCTACCGTAATCCGATTTTCTGAAGGCTTATTAAAATCTGCAACATACTCTACAAATGTATATAGATTGCGTCATTAGGTACTGTTGAAGATTTTTATACACCATCCTAACAAATAAGCAAAGTTATTCTTCTTCTTCTTCTTCTTCTTTAACAGCCCTTTCTTATCCACTCCTGGATGTAGGCCTTCCCTCTCTGTTTCCACTCTTTCTTATCTTGTGCCACACGTTGCCAGTTTTTTCCAGCTCTTTCTGTGATGTCGTCAGTCCATCGTCTTTGTGGTCGTCCTATACTGCGTTTGTGTAGCTTTGGTCTCCACTGCAAAATATGTTTTGTCCATCGTGTCGTCTCCTGTCTTGCCACATGTCCTGCCCAGCTCCATTTTAACCTCGCTATTCTTTCTATGACGTCTTCACACTTCGTTCGCCTTCTAATTTCATCATTTCTGACGTGGTCTCTGAGACTTATTCCTAGCATGATACGCTCAATAGCTCTTTGGGTGCTTCTGAGTTTGTTTGCTGAGCTGACAGTTAGTGACATGGTCTCCATACCATAAGTCATCACCGGGAGAATGCACATATTAAACACTTCCCTTTTTAGGTTGATTGGTATATTCGGGTCTTTCAGAACAAACCCTAGTTTCCCAGTTGCTGCCCATGTCATTCGTGTTCTTCTGTTTACTTCGGCTGTTTGATTTTCCTTGCCTAATTTGATGGTATGTACCAGGTAAATGTATTCCTCGACGTTTTCTAGATTTTGGTGACCGAGTGTGAGTGTTCGACCTTCTCTAGTCATTACTTTAGTTTTTCCTATGTTCATGGTGAGACCTATTTTTTCCGACGCCAGTTTGAGTTCCGTTAACATACTCTGCAGCTCATCTAGATCACTACTAATCAAGATAATGTCTGCGAAACGGAGATGGTGAAGGTGTCGTCCATCGATCCTCAATCCTTTTTTGTCCCTGTCCAGTTCTTTGAAAATCTCTTCTAAGGCCAGAGTAAAGAGCTTTGGAGAGATAGTGTCTCCTTGTCGCACACCTCGCGCAACCTGGATTTTGTTTGTTGTTAGGTTATCGGTAATTTTGACTTGAAACGTAGCCGTGTCATAAATGTTTTTCAACAGATTTCTGTATCTTGAGTCTATTCTTGCTTTGTCTATTGCTGAGAATACTGCCCAATGTTCCACTGAGTCAAACGCCTTGCTGTAATCTACGAAGGCAAAGTGGAGAGGAACGTTATATTCTGTGCATTTCTCTATTAGAGAACGCACAGCTTGTATATGATCAGCTGTAGCATAGCCCTTTCGGAACCCGGCCTGCTCCGGTGGTTGATATCCGTCAAATTTATTTGTGAGCCTGTCGGTAATAATCTTTGTAAATAATTTATAAGGGTGTGGCAAAAGGCTGATGGGTCTATAGTTCTCCAAATTGTGTTTGTCTCCTTTTTTGTAAAGCAGGATAACCTGCGCATTTTCCCATGTAGCAGGTATTTTATTGTCAGTTAGGCATTTGTTCAGTAAGGTCTTAATTGAGTTGAGTGTTGCAGTATCTCCCGGTTTTAGCATTTCAGCAGTTATACCATCTTCTCCCGGTGCACGTCCATTTTTCATGTGCGACAAGGCATATTTATTATATTTTGTGAATTTGCATTTGGGGTTGGTGGATTTTTAGAACAGTACAGATTACTATAATACTTCCGAACGATGTCGACAAGTTCCTTGTTATCTTGTTTTATTTCACCTTCGCTATTTTTTAGTTGATGTATTGTTGTTTTCCCATTTTCTCTGTCTTTTTTTAATACTCTCATGTTCTTATTGTTTTCGATCACTGTTCGAATTTTTTCTGTGTTATACTTCCTTATGTCTTTCCTAATGCCCTTACGAATAATTTTGTTCATCTCTGAATATTCTATAGAGTCTTTATTCATTCTTCTTCTTTTTTCTAACATTTCTTGTGTTTCTTTGCTCAATTTCGAGTGTTTGTTTTTCTTCTTTGTGCATATTTTTTTGGTTACTGTCTTCACGGCGTTTCTAATTTTTCCTTCCAGCTCATTTATATCCATTTCTATGCCACGGCTTGCGGGGGATAATTTCTTTCTCAGTTCTTCTTGATATTTATCAACGTTTTCTTTTAGTTCTTTGGAAGTAGGAAAGAGCTTTGGTTTTATAAGTTTATTTCTTTCTATTTTGATGTTTATTTCTATTCTTGCTCTGACAAGTCGGTGATCGCTGCCCGTATCGAACTGGTTTAATACCGAGATGTCTTTGACAATATATTTTCTGTTGGTTATAACGTAGTCGATTTCGTTTTTTGTTCGTGAATCAGGGCTTCTCCACGTCCATCTTCTTTGAGGCTTTTTTTTTAAAAAGGTGTTCATACAGTACATATTTTCATTTTGTAAATAGTTCATCAGCATATTCCACCGTTCATTAGATATGCCCAATCCAAAGTTTCCCCTGTTTGGTAAATTGTCTTCATTGAGTTTTCCGACTTTGGCGTTAAAATCGCCCATTATAATTGTGTAATATGCTTTTTCGGATCTACGGGCTAGTGAGATGTCTTCATAGAGTTGTTCTATCTCGTCGTTTGTTGATAAACTTGTAGGGGAATATACTTGTATTACCTGGAGGCTGTACCTATTGGATAGTTTCAGGATGATATATATGACTCTAGGTGATATAGATGTCATCTTTGTTACTAGATGTTTTATATTTTTATTTATTAGGATGGCAACACCTCCTCTATGATGATTTATGTTGTTATTATTCTGGTATAATATATGTGCCGATTTTAATGTTGTACATTTCTCTGTCGGTAACCTGGTTTCACAGATGCCAAGGATATCCCATTTTATTTGCTTCAGTTCTTCTTCTAGTTCTATCTGACGATCTATTGATTGCATAGTTCTGATGTTATATGTAGCTATGTATAGTTTAGTTATTGTTCTATTGTGTTTGGTTTTAGGTGTTATGAGCGAATTTTTGCCTCCCCCAGAATCCTTGAGGCAGCCCTCCTGCGAGGTGTGGGACTTGACAAAGTTATTACAGCAGATTAAATAGTCTGGCTATAGTGACATATTTAGAAACCTCCAATCCAAATAAGTATTTCTAACACCAGTTTTAAATCCTGCTCTATCTCAAGGTTGGTCAATATAGTAAGCTTGGATATATAGGTCATAGTGCCCACTCCATTTTCATTAGTTTCGTTTCGCAAGTTGTGTTGTTAGGTGTTGTAAACCGGTAAAGTGATCATCGTATTTCGTACGTTTGTAAAATGAGAAACCTTGACATTGTGTCCAAGCGTGGCAGAGAGAAATACTTTAGCAGAGGGTTTCTCTACATGTTTGATAAGAATAGTGCATGCCTTACAAAAATGTTGGAGATGTAACTAGAAGAACAACGGTTGTAAAGCTCGGGTACATACTCCAAATGGAATCATAATTTTACGAGTAAGCCAACATAACCATGACAGCTCTGCAGCAAAACTTGAAGCTCAGAAGGTAGTGACATCCATAAAGAAAAGATCAGCAGAAACCACGGGGTAAGTAATTAATAATTGTTTAGCCGACTTAACCCAAGGTGCTCACTGCTCAAGTAGCTTTACCGCGAATGAGTTCTTTAAAGAAAATGGTGCGAAGAGAACGCAATGATCTCCAAGCCGTGCCGGCGACTCCAATAAATCTTGAAGAATTGCAAATACCGTCAAAGTACCAGATTTATCGATATGGAAACAACCAGCAAGACACATTTTCTGTTATGTGACGCAAGATAGAATTCTAATTTTCGGAAGGCAAGACAATTTAAAAGTATGAGATTGATACAATAAATATAAAAAAATAGATGTAAATACTGCGTGACCTTATAGTTTTACCTAAATCTTAAAATATAACGAAATTTGGTACGTGTAATACAGGGTGTTATGGAAATGAGTGCAAATATTTTAACCCGTAATAGAACTCGCTATTCGCTAAACTGAACAACTTCTCCATTTATCATTTTTTTCTAAAACGACCTCAAAACTGAGTTAAAATTCAGAACAGTTTTACTCGAAAAATGCATACCCGCCTATGGAATAATATTTTAATTTAAACGCACACTGATAAAACCTATAGTTCACATCTGGTCACCAACGTTCCTTATCAATTGAGGTAGGTAAGTTATTGACCGCATGTTTTTTGTGCAAGAACTTTGAAGTTTTAATATACCTTGTGTCGTTCACCTTTAACTTAGATTTGCTGACCAAGCGGTTCGTCAAATTTAGGGGAGAGAAATTATTGAAAAAATATGCGATTAAATTAAAAACGGTAAATAGAAAAGTTGTTCATTTTGGTGAGCTCTATCACTGGTTAAAATATTTGCACTCATTTCCATAACACCCTGTATATAGTTCATTATTTGACGTATTACTCAGCATTCTTCCACATTCTGGTTTATCAAAACCTATCGAAATGTTCTTATTTTAAGTAAAACATCCTGTGTAATATATGTGCGATTTTTAAGTTTGTGCTCTTGCGCTACACGCATGGCAATTTTGTAAATAGGGGTGACAAAATAAATTCATTCCGAATTGACTCGTCTGTTGATTAACAGGTTTATATTCTGTAAGTACAAAATACTACATCTTGTATAATTTGAAATTTTGGAATATACGCTAGGTTTAGAATCTCTTTCTGCCAACTTTAAGTCATTTTCATAATAATAACAACTATTTTTACAGAAAATTTCATTTTCCAACCCTGAGCGCCATAATTTACATAACATTAATCTGAGATCACAGTATTATTCATAAAATAGTGTTTTATGGTACAAAACAGATTCGCTTGCGGTATACAGGCACAAAGCTAATTTTCATTTGTTACTTCCTTTTACCATAAAGGAAGTATTGGATGCGCCCCAAAAATTCGAATTAAGTTTTCAACAAATTTTCACGTTTGATAGTCCCCTAAACCGAAAAAAAACATGTTTTTTTTCATTGCTCTGTCTGTCTGTTTCAAAAACGAAAAGAGGTATGGCGTTGAAACTTCATATATACCGTGTCCGCCAAAAGATGGGCATAATATGGGAAAACTTTTATTTTTCAAAAACACTTTTTACGTCAATAATGTGTGCTTGTCTAAAAACCTATTTAGCCCCTATTATCTATATTTCGAAAATTGAGTATTTCGAAATTGACAAAATTCAAAAAGTGCAATTTTTCTGAAATTAAGAAAGATTTTATTGAGATTTTTTTAGAGTGTGTTATTTTTAGCTGGCTTAACAACCTTAAGGCCAGACAACACCTACTTTTTTAACTTTAGCTAAAAATAAATTTTTTAATTTTTTAAATATTTTTCAAAATTTCACTTAATATTAAAATTCAATTTTTTATGTAAAGATTTATAATTGGAAAAAAATTAAATATTAATTACATCTTTAGATTTTTTATTATTTACCGAAAAGTAGTATGTTTGCATAATTTCTACGTTTTTTATGCAAGGTGCTCTTTAGGAGGAATATTTTTCAATTCAAAAAATATCTATTTAAATGACTTTTACAATTTCTATTATAGCCCTGAATTACTGTTACAAAAATCCTGTTAATGTTCTTTTACAGTTGTTCAAATGAGAAGATTTTTCTTTATCCAATTTACATGTCTGAAGAATTAACAAAATCATATTAATAAAATTATGAAACTATAAAAAACTATATTTCACAAAAATAAGACGAATCACAAAAAAAGGTTTAATTAATAGTTCTTTGAGTCTCTCCAGAACGTTTAAAAATCTTTGGCAACAATTCGGCATACTTTGTATGCAATGTGCTATCAATATTTGGGCAAAATTCAAAATTTTAAAATGATATTTTATTAATGGACTTCGTTTTCTTTAAACAGAATTATGAAAAGAAATGCTTTTTATAGTGACACAATCATGAAAGGTTACCAAAAATTTCATGACTGCCCTTTTGGAAAATATTTTTAAAAATTGCACCAATATATGCAAATGGTCCAGTTCATTTGTGGAGCAGTATATTTACAGAGTTCACATAACCACTTTCCTTTAGGAATTTTTTTAATTGTAGGCATGCTGAATGGTACCATTTTATTCTACATTTTCTGTCATAACATTTTACCATTTGTTCGCCGTCGTCTGGTTTCCTACAGTGACACCATAGCTGCAATCCATAATTAAAATAGGTACATAACATTGTAACAGATAATTCACAAAATTACAAACCTCTTCATCATATATGCCTATTACGATGTCACTGGAAATTGAACCGACACCTATAGCTCACATGTCCATGGGGATGTCGTCTGAACTTGGACCAGCACTCGTAGATGGCATATCCATGGCGATGTCACTACAACTTGAATCCAAACCAGTGGTCATAGATGGCAGAACTAATGTTAGAATCTAGTAATTTCCAAGTTTTGTATTGGTAACACTTTTGACATCTATCATATTGACATTAAATCGTTAACCTTATTTAAGCTAAACGACTCAATAAATCGGAGGCGTACTCATCATTGTGGTATGGCGCATTTCAAAACAGAATTAATAACACACACAAAAATAGCGACAATAGCAATAACAAAATAACAGATTTAACAAAATCAACAGCAATTTTCACACTTTGACTTGCACAATATCGCAAGATAGTCCAGTTACATTAGACGGACAGCCGCAGCATCTGCCGAAAAAATCCAAGTGAGCTGAAATTTTGCATCCACCTTTATTTTGAAATTACAAATAATGTCTCAAAAGTCCCCATCGATATGGCGCTTGCGTTTTGAGTTATTCAAGGTCAAAGGTCACAGAAATAAGTTTTTCGCAAATATCTCGCTTTCTATGGGTCGTATCACCAGTTCTTTTATCGGAGGTTATGCAAATTGCCTGCGACTTTTTGGCGTTTAATCTAAGACCATTATTGCTAAACCAGACAGTAAGATTATGTAAATCCTCATTTATCTTACGAATAGCCATGTTTAAATTTGATACTTCCGTTGTTATATATATCTGAAGATCATCAGCGTACATATGTATCCGGCAGTGCAAGTGCTCCGTTTTTCGTGCCGGTGAGTGTATAAAAGTTACGCCTATGCATACTACGTTGTTTTACATTGAGCTCTTGGTATTTAACGTTACAGACAAATCTTACGCAAGCGTTTTGTACTCGCTGTAGTTTAGTTTTGTTGTATTCTGTGAGATTTGGAAAATACCCAATTTTTTGAATAAATCTTGACATGAAGTTGTGCATGGGACTCTCATGATTGCCCTAATAATTCTCTTTTGCGCTAGAAACACTCGTTTTGCATTCACCGCATTGTACCAATAGAGAATACTGTATTGTAATACGCTTTGCACCGCTGCGAAGTAATAAACCCGTAATGCGTTGAGACTAAGGCTGTCCCGAAGGTACCTAACTGCAAAGCAAGCCGAGTTTAGTTTATTTACAATTTCGTCGATTTGGACAGACCATTTCAAATTTGAGTCAACAGAAACCCCTAGAAACTTAGTGACTTCAGATTGGTTGATTGATTTAACGCTCATTTTTACTAAAAGAGATTTGTCATTAAAGTCTTTAAAAGACAGTAAAGTAGTTTTTTTAGAGTTCAAAATTAAGTTATTATTTCTACACCAATTTGTCATTTTATCGTTTATCTCAGACAAGCCACTTGACAGGTCGAGCAGATTATCTTTTGCAAGTATGCACGATGTGTCATCGGCAAACTGTATTAAGGCAGGGACCCGCAGATCTGTTGAGAGATCGTTTACAAAAATTATGAAAAGAAGAGGACCTAAAATTGATCCTTGAGGGACACCTTTTTTTAAACTAACTGCATCAGAAAAAACCACTGCACCACAGGTATTGGGGTCTGTACTTTTAATACAAATTTGCTGGGTTCTGTTTTCCAAATAAGAAGTGAATAGATTTAAACAAAGTCCACGGATGCCGTAATGTTCTAGTTTTTGTAAGAGTAAGGCATGGTCTATTATTTCGAAGGCTTTGGATAGATAAAAAAAAATTCCAGAAACAAATTGTTTTCTATCGAGTTGTTGTATTATGGCATTTAGGGAATAGCACAACGCATCAGTAGTGGACTTCTGTGGCAAAAACCCATATTGGTTTGATGATATTAATTTGTTTTTTAAAAAGTAGGACAGCAGTCTGTTAAAAATTACTCTTTCATAGACCTTAGAGAAGATAGGCAACAACGAAATAGGTCTGTAGTTATCAGGAAGATCCTTCCTGCCTTTTTTTAATACTGGAATTACCTTTGAAGATTTTCATTTATCTGGAAAAATTCCAGTTTGTAAACATTCATTGATAGCGTTGGCCAAAGCTACCGCAATTTTGTTGCCCACCCACTTAACAACCATAGGGGGTATATTATCCATGCCCGTGGAGAATTTTGGGGACAAGTTTTTAATGATACCCAAGATTTCGTGTTCATCTATAGGAAAGAGAAAGAAATTGAAATTTACAGCGGACCGGTTAAACTGTATTAAGCGGTTCTGGTTTGTAATTATTTTATTTGAGTCAAACTGTGTCTTAAAAATGTCAGCAATGCCTTTTGGATCCGTAATAATTTGTTGATCGTTAAGTAGTTCAGTTACGTCCGTCGTACTTTTGTTTTTTAAAGTTTTGTTAATTTGTTGCCAAACTGTTTTTGTTTTGTTCTTTGAATTTTGAATCATTTCATCATTTAACGCGATTCTGCTATCCCTTAAAAAGCTCCTGAAATTTCTTTTTTCTCTTTTATAGTGCTCAAGAATTTTAAGATCACTGGTTCTTTTATATAGCAAGAATAAATCTTTGATTCTTAACGACCAATTTTTAGTTTGAGTGTACTTAATTTGATTTTTGATTTTTGACTGCCAGTTAGATTGATTCGAGTTCTTTTTAGCGGAAAATTTATATCGAAATAATATAGAAAGATCTCAAGAAACTTATTATATTTTTCATTCGAGCCACCCGCAGCAAAAACGTCCTGCCAAGTTTCCGAATCTAACTGATTGGCGAAATTGTTTAAATTGTTCTGGCTAAAATAACGTTTGTAGGTAAATATTGGTTTTTTCTGATCCGATTTTTTACTTAGATTACCATTATCTAAAGACAAAACTTGGGTGTAATGATCAGAAATGTGAGTCGCAATTATCTCACACTGTGGTGTACTTACAGTAAAATTTGAAAATATATTGCCCTCCACGTGCGGTGATAAATTGTATGCAGCGAACAACTGTGTCAGTTCGCCTGCGCAACTGCTTGGACTCGCCTCGGATTCTGCAAAATTCAAATTGTAATCGCCACAGACAATAATTATTTTATTATTGCTAAAAATGTAGTCTAGTAAGGTATTCATTGTCTCTAAGAATATACCAACATCACCAGATGGTGACCTGCATATGCAAACAACATTAAATATTTTATCATTTATCTTAAATTGGGCACAGCAGAACTCGCAGTGCTTATCAATAGGCTTAACAGGTACCTCTAGCTTTGTCGATTGAATTTCTTTATTTACAAAGATAGCAGTACCGCCACATTTAAAAAATATTCGACACGAATAACCCACTAGATTATAGTTATCTAAGCCATAAAACGACATTTCACTATTTTGTAGGTGATGTTCCGCCAAACACACAATATTAGGTTGCACCTCCTCTAATAAGATTGACAGTTCGTTAACTTTACTACGCATACCACAGATATTTAGATTCATGACTTTGAAAACATCGTGCCTCTTTGCTAGATCGATAGTTCCCTCCGCTGCCGTTTCTGAAAAAAACGCCTTACTTGAACGTTGGGGGGCCACATGGCAGGATCCAGGGCTTTACGCAGATTATCTTGATTTATTTTTACCATAAACGAGGCATACAAGTCAGGCTTCTTTGAGTCATGTTTTTCACACACAGCTTCCGAGAACTGTTTTCTGATAAAGCCCTGTAGATTATCGGCTGTTGTTTCCGGCGATAACATGGATACATGGAGAGCTGTTAATTTCGGAATCCCTGCGATGTTATTAGTAGGGGCACCGCTTCCAATAACAACTGGGAACCTCTTGGTATGTTTTTTATACAAAACAAATTTAAAATCGTCCTTTTTTGAGGGGTGGATGTTGGTTAGTTTTTCATGGTTGTTTATTACTGGAGGTTTTGATTCTGATTTTCCTAGATTTATGATCTCACTGTATTGAACTAAGGCTGCAGCTTGATGGACAGCTACAGCAACATCCGATTTAGTGATTTGTTGATTTTTTGTCACCTCGCCAGGTTGTTTCAGTTCAGTCTTTGTTACTCCTATTTTGGTAGGCTTTTCATTAATGGTTTTATTTATCCATACGATGACAAAGTGCGTCCTTCAATTTGGTCTTTCCACTGGTGAAATGTTGGAAAGCTGAAGAAGAATTACTCCAATTCATTATTTCGAAACTTTAACCACACTTCCGCAAAGATCGGTTACGTCACCGCTGGCATCGGTAGGTCGGCACCACTCGGGTCAGAATATGCAGGGTTGCCAGACTAAATGCATGCGCGTTTTAAAAATATACTTTTGCAGAAACGGTTTCAGAATGTACCAGATTCGTAGAATTGTACCAGGTCTGGCAACGCTGCTAATATCAAGACGCCGCCCACATGTGTAACAGCACATAGACCAGGAGTTGATTTATTTGACCTTGGGAAGTGTTCTGCTTTATTATAGAGTTATGATTATGATTGTGTGTAAAAATTAATTTGGAAACTTTAGAATGTTGAAGGAAAAATCACTGCATCTGTTTTCTTTTTAAGTTATTGAATGGAATCATAGACTGTCCAAACATTTTAAAACAAATTTGTTTGGCAGTTCCTAACACATTTACCAGTCAGAAAGACCTATTTAAATTAGATACTCATCGTCAAAACTACAGTCTTAATGCGCCACTGCCTAAGCTTTTACGATTGGGTAATTGTTGTGATGTACATTTTTTTTTAAATTCCTATTGATCATTTAGAAATAAATTGCACAATCGATCGATTTCTATATCATAGGTATAATCTTATATGTAATATATATTTTCTTGTGATACTTTTAATGTAGTAATTAATTGTTAGCTATAAATTGTTGTTTACCCAAAGGTCCATGTATTATATCTGTAAAAAATGGGTTTCCGTAAATATATTATTATAATTATTGTTATTATTATCTTAGAGGTCTTGCTTACAATTACCAAATGACCCTAAAATAATAGTAAATGTAAATATATGTATTCTTACGTTTCATTAGTTCCTCAATAAAGAATGTTCTTTTGTGGATTATATATTTTTTATGACATCACCTTTTTCACTATATCTAGAAAAGTGTTGAAAACCAATTACTTTAAAATCACGTCAACTGACGTGGTTAGCCTACTCTGAGCGACAAAAAAGTGGCAACTCGAAAAATTATTAATTTTTAACTTTTGATTTGGAGAATACATAAATACTGCTCATATAAAACACAAAAAGATTTAGAGGATGTTATTTTTAGCAATTTTATTTGCTTAAAGTTTGGAATTTTGTATGGCATGTTTTGAACACCCTATATCCAACAATTTATTGAAGAAGCATCTTCTGGTTCCAAATGTTTTTTAAATTTTGTGTTCATCTCCTTTCGCCATGTGCCATTCCACAATTTAAGCAACACGCATTTTTCAAAATAACACTCTGTAGATTTCTTTTGTCAAAAATTGATATGTGATATCTAAGCAGTGTTTTAGACAAATATCAAAACAATCATTTAATGACAAGTTTTTAAAGATCGGACTCTCCATTCAATAGTTGTAAATCTTTAAATATTTACGTATATTTTTGGTGGGCAGTTTCTTGCCGTTGACTATAGATATGATTACCTACTAATACAACGTCACAGCTGCCTTTACAAAAATTTAAGATAATAACATTAATCATTTGGAAATGTCAAAATATAATATTCAAAATTTCAGTTTTTACACGAAATTTACAACACGTGCAAAATGGATCTTTTAGTCGTCGAAAATGTTTCGACTTAAAAGAACAGCTCACATTTTGCGAGTAGTTAACATCAATCACTAGTTTCTACGTTTGTTATGAAAGAGGTAGTTATGTAACTATTTACAGTTAGGCAATACAGTATATGTTCAAACCATTCGGAAACGTGTTGACGTGGCGTCTAACTATCACAGCGCCTAAACGTCCCTTTCCGATTTCTAGCCATATAGGAGTTACCCATCTCAATTTAAAATACGTATTCTTAATAATTAGTAAACCCTATGACCAAAATAATAAAAAGTAAATACATGGGAAAGATATTTCCAATAAAAATAGAACTAATTTTAGTGGGTACATGATCACTGCAGTTTCAAACGCTTATACTTCGAAAACGTTACAAAGATGAATGCCAAAACAATTTTATTTACAATAGACGCAATAAACTAATAGTACTAACTTTCTTCAAATGTCTAGATCGAAGCCCGCTCAATAGGAATGGTCTTCGATGGAATGCCAAAAGTCATGAAAAAGAGAAAGGAGTAGGATTGAGGACAACAAAAAAGAGAGGTTTTCTCGATGTTTGAGATGTATACCAGTACCCTGAAGACAATGAGGCATTAAACGCACTTCGAGGTTATGTTTTTAAAAAGAGACGACTAGTAAACAAAAGCTCAGAGATCAATAAAGAGAAATTAAAAGACTAACTTCGGGATGTTAGTATTATGTCCGGGGCAACTTCTTCCGACTACAAAAATGCGCTCCACGAAATGGCACAGAATTGCAAACATCTTCACGAGAACGGATATGGACTAACCGCAGTCAAGATTTATAACTGTGGTATGAACTTATCAACCAAAAGTGATTTAAGAAAGTAGAAATTAAGATAGACTAGCAACCAGTGAGACAAATGTTTCATTTAATAAAACAAAAAAGACCGTTTTTCAAATAGAACGCCTATTAAATAAAAACAATAATATTTTTTTAAATCACGTGATGGAAATTCGGTTCCTGACCTGACATGACCATTCCAAATATATAACTTTAATAACTTTTTTCTCTATCTCTTACGGTTTGGCTGCTGAAACAGCGTCCAGGACGGACCAGCGTCCCGGACGGACGGAAATCACGTGATTTCTCGAAAACTGCAAGTGTCACGTGACTGAAATTCGGTTCCTGACCTGACATGACCATTCCAAACATATAAATTTCATAACTTTTTTTCTATCTCTTACGGTTTGGCTGCTGAAACATCGTCCCGGACGGACCAGCGTCCCGGACGGACCAGCGTCCCGGACGGACCAGCGTCCCGGACAGACAAGTCTATTGGATAAAGGATACCTATAAGATGTAGCTCAGCTAGTATACATTTTTAAAATCAATACAAAGGTATTACTTATAGATATTTCTTTGGTTGTATTTCATGTAACATCTGATGTTTATACAATGTTTACGCTGCATTTAAAACGTGCAACCTTTATTGGAAATTAAACAAATCAAAGTGAAAACCACTTACTGCTACAATCTAATGTAAGGTAACATTACTAAATAGTAGCAAGCATTATTCCCAGTCAAAATACAGAAAACAGTAGATAAAGTTTTTATCAGTAGTGATACTTTGTGCAAGTGCTACACTAGGCATTTATTAAAATAATATATCTAGGTCCACTCATACCGCACCACCTTTCATTACAGCATTCTCTATTAAAAGTAAGTAATGGCAGCAAATATACCGGGTGTCCATTCTCATAGTCGAACATAGGCAATTAACATTAGTGCATTCATTCGTTCTTCATTGAAATAATTCATTTTTCTAGATAATTTTAACAGACGTTGACAGAAAATATCTGATTTACGGCAAATAATTACCATTGTTTTTGACAAATGCTATCGAAATTGAAAAGCAAAGCATGGCATATTTAAAAATTCCCAAGTTTTAAATTAATATTTTAAAATAAAAATAGCACCTTGAATATTATTATTGGTATCATTTGATGCGTAATAATTTTATCTTTCCATTGATACCATTGCCTTCCCTGTAAGTTGAATTGGCGAGCAGGAATCGGCAAAAACGTTCAATACAATGTTAATCGCCTATGTTCGACTTTGAGAACGGACACCCGGTATATCAAAATTATTGAAATTTTAACAATAAGAAATAAAATAATAATAATAATAATAATTTTACACCAATTAATAACAACATGTAAATTACTGATTAAGTTTTTATTAGAATAAAGGAAAATACTATCTAAGGGTGGCCCCTAATCAGCAGCTAAGAATATTGCTCAGTCCCTGCCGATGCTGATATCAAAAGAACGTTCTTGGAATTGATTTTTTTAAATAATAGTTAAAGCAGTATCAAAATGTTAATTACTAATGACGAACGTAAGATGTTTTGCAAATGTAACAAATGTTTTCGAATAACATGTTTACGCAATCTTTACATTGGTCTTGTAAAATATAGTTTTATAAGAATAAATGGAATTGTATCGCTAGTGAAAACGGTACAATTCAAAATTTGCAACTCAATCATAAGGCTAATATTGAAATATGAGTTCGAAACCAGACCAGACACAGTTGAAACAAAAAAAAATTAGAAACTGCGAAAATGAGCACATTACGGAAAATAGAACGAGTAATTAAAAGAGATCGCGTAAGAAGTGAAGATATCAGATGAATAATATGCAATATCCAGAATATAGGAGGATGGGTTCAAGTAAAGGAATTCATGGAACTAACGTGTCTCAAGAATGCAAAATTATATAATTGTGTAGATGGAAAGAGACTTACTGCTCAGATGAAAATGATTTCCGAGAAGACCATAGAAAATAACTCTCTGAAATAAACAAGCTAAACAGCTTATATAGAAGAAAATGGTGAAGAAGAAAAGAAGAATATTTATAATAATAATTTATATTATTTATATTATTTGACCGCCTATGGAAAAAGAATAACATCAGAAGTATCGCTTTACAGTAATATACTGTCATCTGGAAATTGCGATATCTTAATCGTGAGGAATGAATGTGAAACATTCTTCTACATGCTCGTTCTTTTTTATAACATGTTTATGCTTAATAACACAACAATATTTACAGAACTTGACATCAACACTATCATTATGTAATATACAAGAAGCTACATTAATTATTATTGTAAACACTAATATTTCAGTTAATATAACATAATTAACGACAAAACCTTTTAATTGGACTAATTTGATCACATGTCGGTATTAGCAGATAGCACTTTATATTTAAGTAGATACTCAAGCCGAGTTGAGGTAAATATCCAAAATGAAGTATCAGCTGCTTGTAGGACTTCTTTTCGTAATCTCTCACGTAAGTGTTTTTCAATACTTAGAATTTTTTTTGTGGTATCACTTTTGCTACTTAGTCACGCTTGCTATTTAAAAGATGTGTCGATATCAGAGAAATCGCAAAAACAATTTTGGAGATCAATAAAAATTCATATGTGTGTCAATGTCAACCAGAGGTTGGCGTAATCATTGTAATAATTTTTTTGAAATTTTAGTAACCAGTGCAAGGCTTTAAATTGCAGTTACGCGAGTTCTATAAAATATACCAGTGAAAGATTTTGAATTTCTTAATAACTTTATGCTTCGTAGTATATCTGGGGTTGAAGTTGACTTAGGTTATGCTATTAAGGATTTTAGATTGTTTAATTTTTTAGAAAAGACAAAAACTGGACAAATGTAACAACCCAATATGTATCAGAAATAATCCATAATGACTTGATAGTTGTTTTATACTCACAATATGGAAAACCTCTACTTAGATTTCTAATATTTTTGAACATGTTGCAAACAATGCATGATAAATATTCGCTGTATCTGGCTTTAAGTAAAACTCATCCGTCAAAAACTTAAACTGTTTGCTACTTTAGATTGTATTACCTTGACTACTGAGCCCATTTGTTCAGTATATAAATCAATAATTCAGTAAGCTCTAACGTTATGATAATAACTAATAGTATTTAAGCAACAAAGATTGTAAGGATCTATTAATATTATTTTGAGGTAGGCAATCACAAACCAAGGCCCTACATTCCGAGTTATCTTATTATATTTTTCCCGCTGCTCATCAAAATTTTCCTAGATGTTTTAAGAAATCGTTTGGTTTGTGACCTGTCACCGGGATTAATGTTGATTTCAATCCCACTCGTGAGTCGTGTTACCTGTGAGTGCCACATATGACATAACCAGTTGCAATTACTATATTATCTTAGGAACTTACATGATAGTATAAAGTTCTGTTGTCAAGGGAAAGCAGCAAACAAATATTATCAACGACTACACGCTTTGTTACTAAGGCTGTATCACTGATTTACATGATCGACAGCGGGGAAAGTACTTTAAGGGCCGGTTGCAGAAAGCAAGTCTGGTGTTAGCCAACGCGACGTCAAAGTGAACAAAAACGAATCAAATCTCAAATGCTTATGGTAACTAATACATTGGTAAACAAAATTTGATGCGATTTTGTTCACTTTGATGCGATGTTAGCTAACACCAGACTTAACATTGGTTTCTGCAACCGGCCCTTTAAATCTGTTATACACAATTTTGTATTTAGTCAGTAGTATAAGTTATTTTTGACACTTTGTTTTTAATTAGACTGCAGGTCAAAAGTGAAGATAAACATACTATTTTAAAGTGCAGTCATATCAGCACATGATAGATAAATTAATTGGCGACTTTTTAAATCAGTCATCATTTAAACATGTCCTAGAGTTTAGTTTATTTTTTTTTTAATTTGATGTATTTATAATTTTCTCACTCTTATACAATATTAATGCTTGACAGGTGCAAGGGAGAGCAATCGAGGTTAACTTTACGGATAATGTGGCTAACATTCTAGTAGCATGCATCCGCAGTGAAGTTTCCAAAGATCATCAAGATAAAGTAGTAGACATAATTCAAAACGAGCCATACCCTACTGATGATCCAGAATTCAACAAGGCGTTCGGTTGCATGTATAAATCCCAGGGAATAGTAAATGATGAGGGAGCCGTAAACTCAGAGAACTTTAAATCATATTTAGAGCATTTTATATCAGAAGATTCTAAAATTTCCAAAATGGATAAACTGGCTGTTGAATCCTTAGTGGAAGAGTGTGAAACCATTTCAGCTGACAATTTTGGAGAAAAAAGTGTCAAAATTCATAACTGTATTATGGAAAATGTTCATTAATGTAAATTCTGATTTTTAATAATAAACTTTGAACTACATTTATATTTAAATTTGATGTTGCAGTCGCAGTTGAAAAGTTCATTGTGAACATATCACAAAACGTATCCAATCCGAGTTTTATGAAGAGATTTAACAACAAGAAAGCATTCAAATGCAAACCCTTAAAACTAACTTTAAAACACTACATTTCCATCAATGATAATAACTTAATTGTAATTTATTGCAATAAATAATAATTAATAACAAATTATCAGAATGTTAACCGCCTTCACCGCTTCACCCATGCACGCTCGAACTCTTTATACAATCCCATTGCCGACATTTATTAGCATATTGGGACTGTTATTAGTTCAATTAATCTTCTCCAATATTCTGTGCTGCAGTTGATTGCTGGAATACTGAGTACCTTAAATATGTTCACAGAAATAAATGGCATGGCGTGAGGTCGCAAGATCTGGCAGGATAAGGTCAATGTCAATGCATTCTTGTATCATATTTAAGGTATCATGTGTTGTGTGCGCAGTGCACCCGTCTTGTTGAAAAAAACCAAACCTGAGTTCATGCGTGAAACGAATACAGTCACGAAAAACTTCAACTCAATGACACCTAGAACAACGAAAAGTGTTATAATGCAAGGCAATCACAAATTAAATATTGCCATATTCTATCAACTCGACGGCCGTTACGAAAATAGGATTCATACATAAAAATCTTATATCTTGTAACAAAACAATTTTAATTTAAGAGGTTACATTACCAAACACACATAACTGACAGGTAGAGATTACAGAATACGCCTGTCTGTCTAGAGAAGCTGATTTTCTGTAAAGAAAAGTTCTGTTTAAGTTAAAATTATTAAAACAATCTGTACTGTACTTAATAAATGACAACAAACGCAAAGTGATCTTCGGTTCAAACAGATGATGGTAAGGAATTTATATATAATTTTTATACAAATATATATACAGGGTGATCACGAATAGTGTCTGATTTAGGGCCTTTACTCTCTCATAGAATATTTCGCTGTTTTTCAATTTGAATAAAATATTGTGATCATGATTTCAGAAAAATAAAACAATAAAGTGTCAATCAAATGTTTAAAAATTATTGTGTTGTCGTAACAAAAATAATCTTTAATTATTGAAACATAAAACACAACATGAAAAATTACCGGAGGTGTTCAAAATATCCCCCACGACTTCTTTCACATGCCTCCAAACGATTCATGAACGACCTTCTTACACCTGCCAGCATATCAGGGATTATTTCATTACATGCTTGTCTAATAAGATTCTTTAATACATACAAGCTTGCAAAGGGTATTTCGTAAACTTTCTGCTTAACATACCCCCACAGAAAGTAATCTAGGGGGGTAAGGTCGAGACTACGGGGCGCTCAGGCATTTTCTGCACCTCTACCAATCCACTTACTTTGATACGTTCGCTGAAGAAAGTTTCTTACAATGCGATGAAAATAAGGTCACTAATTCACATTAGCTACGCCAACACAGGTAAAGAAACTCGGCGTTATTTATGTCAAACTAAACTCGTTTTTGTCAGTGGAGTACCCATCAGTTTATATGTTATAATAGAAATAAATTAGTTTATGTAACGTGAATGCAATAAATAAATATTACCTAACAAATATGTCTAAATGTTTATCACAAAGATAAAGCTTTAGTGAATATTTTGTACTGCTCGCCGCATTCCAATTGTATTTTGCTTCTTTGCCGAGATTCTATTAAATTCCTTTGCCAGGAAATGAGAAATGATTGTGACATTGCATTCGAAGAATACATTAATAATAAGAAACATTATTTATACCCTTACTAGTAGTGCCTATGGTAAACTTGACATTGACAAACTCGTTTTTTGAACTTTTCAAATGGTGTTTCCCTACCTGTGTTAGCGTAGCTAACTTGATTTAGTAACCTTAGATGGAAATGCGGTGGCTCACCATCTAGCTGAAACTACATTTGACGTCTCAAATCAATTTCCACATCTTCCTATAACTGAGGTAAGATATTGCAAAGAAACCGTAGGTAAAGTCGACCAGTTAATGTTCTGCGAAAAAAGTAAGACCCGATAATTATATTTCCGATTATTCCGCCCCACACATTAATTGAAATTACGTTTTGAAAGTGTTCTACACGAATCCAGTGAGGATTGTCGTACGCATAATAATGACAATTATGCATATTGACGCTACCATTATTCCTGAATTTAGCTTCATCGGTAAATAAAACCAAATTAAAAAAATCGTCATTCATCCTTAGGTCCGAAAAAACGCTCGTAACTGA
Source organism: Agriotes lineatus (assembly GCA_940337035.1). NCBI lineage: Eukaryota > Metazoa > Arthropoda > Insecta > Coleoptera > Elateridae > Agriotes > Agriotes lineatus. The sequence goes on along the minus strand of CALNHX010005927.1, from coordinate 78,826 downwards.
AGTCGTTTTGGGTAAAATTTTGAACCATAGTTAAATGGTTTTCGGACAATTTTGCTTCTAATCTTGAAAAAAAGATTCAGCAGCTCTTCGATAGGGATATCTCTTCCTATACATGACAGCTGCCGTTGCTGCGTGATTTCGGCATTCACATAAACTAAGAGCATGTCAACCTTTCCATTCCACTTCAATTTGACGTTTCCCAAAATTAAATAACTTTGATTGCAAAAAATAAATTTAAATAAAAAAACTACTAAGCATCCTGTGTCAAAGTAATTTGTGTTGCAGAAAAGACGGCGCTAAATCAGACACTATTCGTGAATCACCCTGTATATATACAGATTGTCTAAAATTCTAGGGAACGAAAAATGGCAATTCCATGAGCCAGAAGATTCAAATGGAAAATCCAATAATTACTTTAGTAGCTAGGCAACAAGTACAATAGTACATGTTTGTTTATTTATTTGTTATACGGTCTTTTTTTTTCTTTTGGTGAAATATATATTCGTTACTGACTAGCACACTTATGCTCTATGTTCCTCACAATTTTAGGCAACCGGTATACGTAGTTCCCACAAAAGCAGAGGTTCCATGAAGTTCCATTTGGTATTCTAAATTTTTTTCTACGACCCCTTTCAGAACTAGCTTGTTTCACTAAAAATGGCGTTTTATAAATCAGCGTGTTAAAAGTAAACAGCGGGTGTTGAATTTAGAATTTTAAACAGAAAGTGGGGTTATAAAGTTATTCCAGTTACTTCTTTAGTTAGAGGTAAAATGCTTTTGAATAATTAAAGCATTATGCAGTGAATAAAGTTAAATATGTACTATTATAATTACCTTTGATAACTAATTCTGACAACGACCGGCTGCAGAAACAATCACCTGCGCCGTCACGGCCATCTTTTTACTATGACATAATTTGTAACTGTCATAGAGAGTTCGGGTCTGACAGTGACCGCGTGCGTTGGTACGACCGCTGTGTTAGAGAAGTTATCTAGTGATCTCTTTGTGCTTGAAAACATTTATAAGATATTATTAAAAATAGTTCTACCTTAAAAACATTTAACAAAAGTGTTCATACCCAATTTCTCGGAGGGCCCAATTAATATAACATTATGGCTAACAAACGCAATAACAGTGAACTTTTACCTCCTATTAATGAACTCGCCCTTAAGACTCGACGTTCACGTTATGCTTTATATTGAGAGTACTTTTGAGCATAGAATAGTGAGTCCACAACGTTGATGATTTCAATTTTTCACTTATTTCCTTAAAGTAAACGAGCACAGCATCTTCAGAAAAGGAGGAAGTTTTGTTTTTTAGCCGCCATTCGTTGAAACTGTTGTACACAATTTCATAGTTTTTTCTCGATTGTTCTGGTAGCAAATCTAACGAAACTGCCTTTGCTGCATTTGTCATGTCTGGTGGAGTACACTAAATTGCATTTTTGCCGTCTTCTATGTCCATTATCCACCTTAGCTTTTACACACAATGATAAAAATACTATTTTCCGGTTTTGAAAATCAAACATACAATTTAAGGTTATGTCACTGCGTTCGCTCGTGTTCTAAACAATTCTCGTGTAATATGGCCAGTTACATTGTAGCTAGACAATGGCCCCTTGTGTAAACTGCAAGCTTGCAACCTTGATAAGATAATTGCTCCTTTGTGTAAACTGCAAGTCTGCAAACCTTGAACGCACGTGGCTTCCTGTCTCACGCTCCCTTTTGGAGATAACGCTTATCTTAGCTGATTAGACATAGTATATATACAAGTAGTTTACATCTTTTAATTAAGCTCCAGTCAGTCGATAAGTTCCAGTGTGTTCCTATCATAGCTAGAGGTAAGATATTGTCCGGCGGCTAGCTGTGTGCTTCCAATGTTATATTTCATTGTAAAATAAAAATAAACGTTTTTTAAAAAGTCGTTTCGGCGGCCTTTTAATAAAACTGGCCTACATTATACACTCATTACATAATATACTATTGTACACAATTTATAATTACAATAAAAAAACGACTTTCATGATACCATTACGTCTACTCAACAAAGTATAATACTATTCATAATCAGCAAGTTGTCCTTTCATGAAATTTATCTTAACCAATAATAAAAGTGGCACAAAATCCAAAACCAAATCTGGCAACCACGTTTTGTACATTAACATAAAATTATCATTTTGTATAAAATGGGCATAACCTAACTCTTCTTAATGACTGACAGCATATTTACAGGGTGAAATTCATCACCCTAACATGGCCTCCTATCTGGAAAATAACTATTGAACGGTTTATATATACAGGTACTTTATTTGCGGATACTTTCGCCTGACAGTTCCGCTGGTGACCTTGGGTAGCATTTTAAAGCAAAACATTTAAGATACCCACAAACAGAGCGTGCTATTTAACAAAAGTTTTTTCAATGAAACTGTTATTCTTGAATTATGTCTTAAGTACTTTTGACATTACTTTTAAACAAATGGGCGAATATGGAAATCGTCGGAAAGCTCTTTTATTATAGGTTTTTACTGTTGATTTTCATTTTTAGGCTGATTTCAAAATCTCAAAATATATGGAATTTCTCAGTTAAAAAAACCAAAGTCGTATTTCACGACGAAAAAACAAGAGGCTGTGATTCAAATTAGTTTATGATAATTTATAAGCCTTAGTTTGACTGGCATTTAAAACAAAAACAAAGATGATTTTAAAACTCTACGCATATTACTATTAACAAAGTTACGGACGAGCTAGCAATATACAAAACCCTGTGTAGATTGGAAGTTTTGGGCAATACTATTGTTATTAATAAATCAATAATAAATAACTAAATAATGTCTTTATTACTATATAAAAAAAGTAGCACAAGTTACATTGCTATGGAAAAGAAATAAACAAATACCTAGTGATAAAAAGAGCGTTAAGCACATAATATAGAAATGTATATTAGAAAAATCGTTTCCAGGTTTTATATTCAGTCCATATCACAATGACAAGTACGGTATCAAAGCAATATGAATAGAAATTTAATTTATTTATACTCAAATTTCCAAATAAAATATCTGCCAAAAATCTTTCGATAGTAATGCACAATAATGTATTAACACTTATCAATTACATTATTAATACATTTTTTGAGTTACTATTAACACAATAAATGTCTTCATTTTCTCAACTTCTCAATCAAATACTGATGAACGCAATTTCGCAGTTTTACTGCAGTTTGGCCATAGTCAGCTCCTTTCACGCTGTTACAGGATTTTACCAGATTCCTTGCTGCTTTCGCATAGAAGGAAGAAGTGTGACCAACAGCAGTAAAAATTTCCCAAACATAACGTTTTAAATCTAAATTATTTATGTACGACTCCTCGTCTACAATGCCTCTTTTCTTAAAAAGGCAGCCCCATAATGCATTCAAGGAGTCGTTGTCTTCTGGGTACTGCACGAGGCCGCTGATGTCTGGCAAATGTCTCACTACTGCCGGTCCCAATTCTAATCCGCATTCTCTCCCTAACTGTTTCCCATGGTTCAGGTACTGTCGAAACTCATTGGTCTGAAATCCTTCCGGAATACTAGCCTGTAAATAATTGGAGATTTATGTGGAATATGATTCAGTTTACTTTTTGAAGTTTTAGCCTTAACGACATATTGAAGTAGTGTAATAGTATTTAACATTGCTAGCTTGGTAAGAGGGTTTTTACTGGCGAATAGAGTCACCTTCTTGAGCCAGTAAAACCTGTTACCTTGAGTGTATTGTTGAATATTTTATTTGTACCTCACTTGTAAATAACTAGAAATTTACCATTTATTCAAAATGTCAAACTGACAAGCAACTAAATTCATCAATATCACACATACTACGGAAGACAACTCTGGCTTTGCACGCTATCATTTATCTATGAGCACGTTTGTAAAATTACTGGCTAGCCAGTAAAAAATTTTTCTCCATGCCCATCTCGTAAGTTACACTTACTTTGACATATCCATTGCAGGTAATTTGATTTTACTGTTTGTTTACTGGTTGTCATGACATTAGGGAAGTAAGTACCTACTCCCCAAGGGAAGTACGTGAATTGCGTGTTATTACAGTAATTTTAGTTTTGTAAGTGATCTGAACGGGTTTGAACTTAACTGATCCTAACCTATTTGAAATTTAACAACTTGTAAAGATAAGTAGGGTTATTGAACAACTGTAAATTAAAAATATCAATATAATAAAGGAGAACAATCCAGACGTGTGTGTCACGACAATTGCGGATGCGATGTACCCCATTTGCGTTTGCATGCAATTCGCCGTCGCCCCGATTTCGCGACCGGGGCGTAGCCCCGAGGACCCCTTGGAAAGGAGCGGAACTCCGAGCGCCCCTTAGAAAGGGGCGTAGCCCAGAGGGCCCCCTTGGAGGGGGGCGGAGCCCCGAGGGTGCTCTTGGAGAGGAGAGGAGCCCCGATGGACCCCTTGGAGAGAGGCGGAACCCCGAGGGCCCCCTTGAAGAGGGGCGCAGCCCCGAGGGCTCCTTGGAGAGGGGCGGATCCTCAAGGGCCCCCTTGGAGAAGGGCGGATCCCCGAGGGTCCCCTTGGAGAGGGGCGGATCCCAGAGGACCGGGGGCTTCTTGGAGAGGGGTGGAGCCCCGAGGGCTTCCTTGGAGAGGGGCGGCTCCCGAGGACCCCCTTCTTTGGTCAGGTGGATGGCAGAGGGAGGCAGGGGCGGAGTGTGTAACAGAACGGAATGGCCCAACGTAATAGGCCTAAAAATGGTGGTAAATTGATTAGGATAGACCGCGCAGTCGCGCTTGCAACCCCGTTTATATATACAGGGTGATTCTTTAATATTGCAAAAAAATTTAAAGACAGATTCCTTGGTTAAAAATAAACAAAAAAGTCCTAATAAACATATATTCGCAAATGCATAGTTTCCGAGATACAGGGTGTTAAAGGTTTTTTTTTTAATTCGTTTTGTTTTATGTTATCTAAAAACGCTTTGAGCGATTTTAATGAAATTTTTAGAGTTTGTTTATAACTTGATGAGGTATCTTTTGGACCTATTACAATTGACGTAGTAATTCCAGAGGCGTGCCCAGGGGGGCATAACGATCAGGTTTTTGCACAAAAAATAACGCCCACGAATTTTTTTAAAATTTTTATAATTTTTTTTAATAAAGCAACTAAAAATGCAACTTTTTTGTCTACCGAAATTTTTTCAGATGTAGCTTCGTTTTCAAGAAAAAAATTAAAGCCCATATTTTTGCACATCTCTGAACCTGTTAAGACAAAAACTAAAATGCTTCAATATCTAAAAACCCCTTCACCGATTTTAGTGAAACTTTGAAGGTTTACTAGTGCTATTAATAATCATGTTTTGGCACACTTAGATTTAAATTATTTATTCCATAGGCGGCTGGCTTTTTTTTGAAAACTTTAACACCCTGTATCTCAGAAACAAAGCATTTCCGGACCCATGTTTATTAGGACTTTTTTGTTTCTGTTTGACCAAAGAATCTGTCTTTACATTTTTTTGCAATATTAAAGAATCACCCTGTATATTATAATGAAACACAGCAGAATTTATCAACATGTGTATACGGTAATATTTGATATTGATATTTTATTCAAATTTGTGTTGGGCATGGAGAAAAATATTATAAGCATGCTCGGGAAGTAACTATCTATATCCAGTTTCGAACTTTGCCAGCCCGAGCGAGCGAGGGCTGGCAAACTCGTTCTCGACTGGTAAAAGCTACTTACTTCCCTTGATGCTTAAATAACTGTATTGGCTAGCCAGTTAAGAAACATTTTCAAGATGAATACAGTGACTTGATAAATTGATGTTTACAAGTGAGGAACAAATAAAAACTTTAGGGTGCTTTCAAACACATGCTTAGTGAGTGTACAACGGAAGAAGCAATTATGTGCAAACTATCTTTTGATCTTTCACATTCGTTGTAATGTAGATTAGGGAGAACTTCAACTTCATCTTAATGAGTTCGAAGTTTCACATTTGCGTTCTAAAGATTAGTAACAATTTATTGAATTATAGGAACCTGTTTTATGTGAGTGTGTTGATAAGTCTAATATTTTATATCTATATTTAATAAAGCAGATATGGGTCCGTGAATGCTATAAAAGAAGTTTTATCCTACCCAAAAATAACAATTTTACATGAAAGAGTAAAAATACATGAGCGGTAATAATGTATTAAGAGCAAATGGTTTTCCCGGTAAAACTTTTTTACGAAAGTTTGTTGCTTTGGTAACGTCGCGACATAATCTCTGAAACCTTTCTATGGCGTAATATAATTCATGTTATTTTATGGGTACGTCGCCATCCTGCAAAATTAAAAATATTAAATATCGAACTTTTCAAGCAACAATCATCCCTCGTTATTAACGAATTAACAATTAAAACTAAAAATGAACAAGGAAAATTTAGCTTTTCACTGACACTGAGAAGAGACCAATGAATTGTTTTGTCTTTCTCAATATTTTAAGACAAACGTTGGCTGTCGATTCTTAAAGATCGGATCAAGTAGGTAGTCTAATCAATTGTCAGTGATAAACAATTCACTAGAGTTGGTCATTTCTTCGTCTCAGTGAAAAGCTAAGTTATCCTGTAATTTTTGTTTTAATTGTTACCTTTTAATTGTTGATAACGAAAACAGATTGTTCCACTAAACCTTCGATTTTTAATATTTTAAATTGTGCAGAGTGGCGAGTACCCATAAAAGAACATGAACGTCATGAGACAAACTAATTTCGAAAAATTCTATTGCCTTCGGCTCGAGAATGTGAAGAGTTAGTGTGTCTTCTGACCCCAAATCGTGAGTAATTTTTTTTCGAGCAAGATCCTCAGCTCGAAATGAATGTTATAGACTATTTCTCAAATAAGAATAAATCTTAATGTATCTATCCACTTGCAATTTATTTATTCTTCAAATTACATTAACTGAATTTACCAATAAAATTAGTGCAATAGAAAGTGGTGTTGATGTAATGGTGGAATGCGCCGTGGTTACTCTTGGTTCAGATTAATTCGATGGGTTATTGGTCCAAATCGCTTCTACCAATTTTGAATTTAAACTGTAAATATTGTGAAATTGCCTTAGCACTTGAATGACCAGTTATTTTCATGATCGCTTGTTCTTCTATTCCAGATTTTGATAAATTTAACACGATTGATGAACGGTAGTTTTTTCTTTTGATTTTATACTCTGCAATTCCCTTCCTGTGTTCCTGTCCGGTAAGAAAAGATTTTTCCTGGATCCTCTGCGAGGATCACTTTTCCTACTAAACCTGTTAAAACCCGAAGCTAATTCCGACCTGGTGTTTTTGAAATATAATATCTAGGCTATTAGCTTGTACTTTCTTATTAAATCTATTAAACCCGAAACAGATTATACATATATATATATTTTTGATTTTTTTTTAAATTTATTTCGCACTCAGCCAACAGCCGTTAGGCCAATTATAGGCGTCGCTGTGCAGTTATGAGGACTTCCAACCCCACTAACGACTGTCATGATGTTGTATGACCGCCGGGACCAACTTTTTTCCGTGATAGCCGTACCACGAGGCGCCGAGAAATGCAGCCGTGGAACTCCCATCCAAGTTCTGACCAGACACAGCGTTGCTTAACTCTGCTGATCGAACGTGGACGCTTGTTCAAGCTACACCACTCGGGACCCGAGTTAGTGGCACTGTAAGTCTATGTCAAATTCGAGGTTATCAGGTTAGGTTTTGCGTCAGTTTTGACACAGACTGACGAAAAACCTAACCTGCTAACCTAGAATTTGACCTAGATTTACAGTGCCACCAACTTATCATTATATGTATGTATGTATGTATGTATAATCTGTAACCTCATAATACCTCGTACTGTTTTTAAGATTCTCTGCAATTCTATCGAGTACATCTTCTTCCAACTCCGGTGTTCTGGTGTTTATTTGAACTCCACAATCATCAGCGTTCCGTTTAAAAGATCCTCTCTATCGAAAATGCTGGTGGATTGCCCCAAAAGTTCCTTCAACTGGACATCTTCGATTCGGAAATGTTTCGTCATAAAGCTGTCGACCCAAATTACAATTGCCGTTTGATCGCCCATACATGAAATGTATACCGGGCGTTTCTGCGTTAGTAAAATTCATATCTAACTTTGAAAATGAGAAACATTCTTTGTCTGTCACTTAATTACTAAGAAACAAAAACTTAACATCTAATTCGACGACCGTACACTCGACAAAACTCGGATAAACTGTTAAAAATAACAACCTTATTATACCGGGATGTCAAAAATGATCTTGGTCAGGGATGGTCATAAAAAATTCTGTCTACACTGCCCCTTATGGGCCTTATGAAATTAAGTATATTTGAACTACAATTAACTGAATTATTAGTCATGTGACTAACATTCTAATCATCAGCTACACAAATATGCAAAAATTTGTAATTTAAACCAAATTCATTAAATTGACCGGTAACACTAAAATAGCCATGGGATAAGTTAAAGAAGATGTCGAAAGTTAATTTTAAACTTAAAAAAATGTTTACAATTTTATGTCAACAAAGAGCAAGCTATAGATTAGGCAAGTTTGACTGTTTCCATAGGCTTCCGCCATCAAGTTTATTTTTGATCTCCCGGTATTTTGCTAGTATTAATTTTGAAAACCGCGCGTAATTTTTTAAGGAAGCATTTTTGGACAGATGCTTATAGGAACTTTTTTACAGTTTTGTTCCATACATCACATTGGTAAAGTTTGGCCAAGCAATTCAGATACACCCTGCATACAAATATTTTGAAAGTATACATCTTGGTCTACCTACTTAATGATACAGTGTGAACCTTTGAGTAAAACCACAACCATCAATAAACTTATACCTGTTTCTGTACAACACATTTTTGAACACGACTGTACTTAATTGAAGATGCCTTCAATTACACAATTACTCAAACTGGATACAGACATAAAAATGAGTAAGTTCTATTTTGTCTTCTGCTTTTCTACCCTAAATTCAATTGGAAACTATAACCTCAAATGTCAACCGCGTTCACAAACAACAGAATAATATTACAGAGCGAAATTGGGAAAGCTTCCATAGCCAACCTTCATGAAAAAAGTATATGAACAGAGTATATATATTTCTTCTTGACATACAGGGTGTTATGGAAATGAGTTCAAAATATTTTAACCAGTGATAGAGCTCATCAAAATGAACAACTTTTCTATTTATCGTTTTCCATTTAATTGCATATTTTTTCAATCATTTATCTCCCCTAAATTTGACGAGGCGCTTGGCAAGCAAATCTAAGTTAAAGGTGAACGACACAAGTATATTAAAACTGCAAAGTTTTTGCACAAAAAACATGCGGTCAATAACTTACTATAAAGTACGTTGGTGACCAGATGTGAACTAAAGGTTTTATCAGTACCTATGCAGCTTTTGTTGGTTTACATATCAAAAAAATGTTTTTTTTGTGTTTTGTGCCATTAAAATAAAATGTTATTCCATAGGCGGGTATGAATTTTTAGAGTAAAATTGTTTTGAATTTTGACTCAGTTTTGAGGGCGGTTTCGAAAAAATTATAAATGGAGAAGTAGTTCAATTTAGCGAGTTCTATTACGGGTTAAAGTATTTGCACTCATTTCCATAACACCGTGTATAATTCATCCACAATATTTTCTCTTCCCAGTAGGCTGTTATATGTTTTTATTAGGTTGCGTGCATGCATTGTGATAGAAGTCAAACAGTAAGATTGAAAAATTATGACATTTTTTATAACTGATTTATTGTTGTAATTATAATATGTATCAAAAATACGGAAAATTTTATAGTAGCCCATAAAGACTTAAAGTGACAGCAGTTCACGCCTCAAAAATCATAACCACAGATTGAAAACAACATAACCCAATTTTATCATGTCTAGTTGTTTCGCATGTGCATCAACAAAAATGTCACCCTCATAAAGCTTGCTGGGAGGAGGAAACATTGTGAATGGATTACACATTTTTGAAATTGCCGCCACACAGAATTTTTAAGCGACTAAGAGTAACTTTTTCAGTTTGTTTATAATGTCTTCAATTGAAATATTTCCCAATCAGCTCATCAGTTACACTGGTACACAATAACAGTTTTAATGACAAACAAAAACGCCTTGATTAAAAAAATAATATTTGGTAACAGTAAACTAATAAAATTCCAATGATTTTTTTACCACTATAACCATGATTTGTTGAATTTTAAAATATCACGCCAGCATTTATAATCACCCGGTAGTTTCTTGGTAAAAATTAAATATTGGTGCAGAAATGTCTTTAAAACGTTATTAACGGGTGTTCATAAACAGTCGTCATCCCAGTTGCTTTGAAAAACAAAATGTTATGTCTTTGATTAATTCGTGCAACACAAGGAAACGTCATTGAGTACTGTCATAGCGCATTTTTTCTCAATTTTAATAGACATACGTTTCTGAAGTCAAAACCTACTGGGATGACGACTGTTTATGAACACCCGTTAGAATACTAACCTGCGATTTTGCGACGATCACTAGATATAAACCAAACAGTACAAGGAACTTCATTGCGAAAATGTTTGGGTACAACCGACAACCACCACTAACATTCAGTTCTGACGTCGTTAGTTTATATCGAAGAACTCCTGATCAAGGTCATTCGTAAAAGCTACATAAGAATAGGAATCTGGGAACTCCAGGCTGCGCAAACCATAATTCCCAGTAAGCTGCCGATTTAAATTGTAAATGTTTCAGAATAATTTTGTACAGGTTCTTATATTATATTGGAAGCAAACGAGTTTGAGGTGATTAAATGACACAATATAAAGGTCGGTGTAAAGGGTAACCTGGAAGATGTTAAAATTAGCCAGTGTAGATACTGAATGGTGGGCCAACGAAGGTTAACTATTTTTTTTAAAATTGTAGCTCTTTGTTTTGTACTATTTTGGTTTGGCTTTTATTTCAGGTTATAGAGCAGGGGTGGCCAACCTGCGGCTCGCGAGCCACATGCGGCTCTTTGAAGGATTATTTGTGGCTCTCGATAAATGTACCCGAGTTCCCTTTTCATTTTTGTGTTATTATATTTTAAAAAATTATTATCGTTCCGTAAAAAAGGCTGCTTGTCGAATTACTTCAATATTCGGAACAACGTGTACGTATGTGAATCATTTTATTCTACTTTAAAATTCGTGAAATCCAAACACCGATCAGTATTAACCTATCAGCATCTCAAAGAATTACTGAGAAGTGATGTCACCAATTATTCACCAAATTTTAAAGAATTATCAAGAGAAGTAAAATAAATGTGTTTAATTTTTAATATTTAAATTCAATACACATATTTTGTACTTTTATTTATGTTTTCAATAAATATAATTTCTGTAAAAAAAAATTTTAATACCTTTTTTGTATACCCTTTAAATACGTATTTAATTGCGGCTCGCGACAAATTTCAAATTTTGAAAAATGGCTCGGACTATCAAGGAGATTGGCCACCCCTGTTATAGAGCATTCTTTGAAATTCTATGATAGCTGCAACTTGTCAAAATCATTGATCCTTTTATTCTTCCCAACGATTACTTTTCTCGACTTAGCAATTATATCATAAGTAATAATGTAAGAACAGCTCCAAGGTTTAACATAAGAAGCTTTTAGTGTCTCGTTTTTAAAAACGGGGTTCAACAGCAGACAATAGATCTCCCAAGAACAAAAAATGCTGATCGACGTGTGCGCAATCATACATCTGTCTCTATTCGTCGGAGTTCTTTCCAATTGGAAATTCCTAGAAGAGTATCCGGCAGTCGAGAATAATATTAGCATAAAAGGGGGCTTTACACGTGTATAGTTGCTAAAGCAAGTTACTAAATCAAGTAGCTTAATTTAGTTACTTGCATCATGTAAACATTTTCGTTTAGTACAGTTTAGTACTTGAACAAGTAAAGAATTTAGTAAACTGCTTAGTCAAGTGAATAGAAATCAGTTCTATTTACTTGAGCAAGTGGCGTACCCCCACTACGATTTTCGGTAACTAAACGCAAACTAAGCAAGTGTAGACAGCTTAGTTTTGTGAAGTGTATTAGTCAGACCAATCATTCGCTACATAATTTGTTGAAACATGGCGCCCCGTTGGGGCCCAAGAAACGGCTTACAAAGAAATTGGGCGTATAATGGGAATGGTAGGATTTGGAATTGCAGAAATAAAAGTAATATCCGGCAATTCACCACATAAGTGAAAAATACATGTCTTTGATAACGAACGAATTATTGCACGTTGTGCCATTTTGAAAAAGTCAACGTCAACTAAACAATTATGCTAAAATGTGTGTAAAAGTGCTTGTTTAACTAAACTACTAAATTTAGCTACTTGATTTAGTAACTTGCTTTAGCTACTATACACGTGTAAAGCCGCCTTACTGATTCCAGCAAAATTAAGCTACGACGTACACGAAAATGTGAACTTTTCGGTGAATGACCCATCTGAAGAAATTCTGCTCTCGCTTGGCCACCCTGTTGACCAGATTTGGCAGCCAGTGATTTCGTCGTGTGTACTTGAAGGGGCTAGTTTTTATATTCAGCAACTCAAGTAGAACACTCGTGCACAAATAAGAAATTTGGGGTCACACACCTTGTCTTGAGTTATGAAAAATGCTTTAAAAAGCGTCACAATTTGTCACCAAGGCAATGGGGGCATTTGAGAGATGCAATAGTTAAAGTTCTAACAAATGTCCATGAATAACACTTTCTTAACAAAAATAGAAGTTGACAACACTTAATAATTGCACCAGTTATTTACATTTTGCATCAATCAGTTTTCGTGGACCCAGCCCGTATAGGTGTACTTTCGTGTCACTTTATGTTCGAAAGCTAATTAAGATGCACTATTAAATACATTTTATTTACGACAGTGTGTAAAATTGCCTTTTAGTTGGCAGTTTTAAGTTTGTAAAACGACGGTTTAATAACATGTTTTCATTAGTTTACGGCGTCAGTAGTAACGTGTTTAAAAGATTTTATTAGGCACGTTGTCAGTAGCAACGTGTTTTAAAATTTTTAAAACACTCAAATTACGACCGGTTGCTGGTAATCCGAATTTACATCTAATTTTTTTTCTAATACTTACCGTGTTTTCTCGATTCTAACGTAAATAAAATATTGTACGATACACATGCGTAAAGCATCTTTAGTCACACGTGGGGCTTAAAACGGTCGCTCACTCGCGTTTGAACTCTACCCCGCTCGTGCCTAAAGAGTAGCTTTACGCACTTGTATCGTCAATTACTATTTCATAATTTTTATTAAATACTAAATAAGTAGGCTAGACATTCAATTTAAAAAGGAACCACCGTTAGTATATTAAGAAAAAATCAGTTTTGAATCATGTACCCATGAAACCACAAGAACTCTGTACTCAAACAGGCTATCCCAAAATATAAAAGAAAACAGCATTTACCCCAGAAGATGACGTAGAAGACTGCTGGCTTAAGGCTTGGGTTTAATAACAGAATCAAGATGCGTTGCGGTACGAATTTAAGTGATTTCATATTAGATATAACTAAAATACCGTAGAGAAGATTGGTTGGTGTCGAGAGTGCAGGTGCATAGTCCACGAGTGCTCTTGTTATCCGCGTGATAAGCGTATGTATAACACCACGTGTATTAACAAACTTATTTGTGTCAGTAATAACAAGTAATCAACACACAGTAGAATAGCCACCTATTGATATAGCCATCAGCCCCTATGGGGTGATAGGCATTTCCCTGACACCAATTAAACGGTGTTTATACCGCAAGGCTGCAACCCAAAATACAAATATGAATTCTGTCAACAAAATCACCAATAACCACGGTTCCCCTAATTTAGAAACGTCCTCCCCTGTAGTAAAACCCACTTATTCTAACATAACAAAAAATGCTTTTTCCCATCCAAGTAAAGAACAAGGTATCATCCTAAATGCCCTTCCGGACATTAAAATAAAAGAATACGTTGTTGCAATTGGTAACATTGTGGGACCCAAAAATATTATAGCTGCATCGAGAGTATCTAATCAACGAATCGGGATTTACCTATCGCAGAAACAAATAGTAGACAACCTAATAGCAAAACACCAAAATATAAACATCGATAATAACGAAATAGCAATTCGTAGATTAGTAGCCCCTAGTAAAAAAATTGTGCTTTCCAACGTGTCGCCTTCTATTCCGAATGAAATGATAGAAACGACACTAAAAGCCCTTGGACTTAAAGTAACATCGCCAATATATCTTATCAAAGCAGGATTCACCGATCCAGAATACTGCCATATAGTCAGCTACAGGAGATTTTTGTATATTAATCCTGAAGAAAGTACCTCCGTCCCACCTTCCTTTTTAATCAACCCTGAACAGGATTCCTATAGAATATTCATACAAGATGATGAAATGAGGTGTTTCATATGTAAAGAACTAGGCCATACCGCATCCAAATGTCCCGAACCTCCTACTGATATCACAATTCACATCACGATATTAAACCAACAACAGTGCACAGAACTCCCTCGACTAAACCAACAACAGGTCACAGAACTTAACCCCCAGAAACGACCTAGATCACTTGCTGACGAAAACTCATCTGAAAATTTAAGCCAGCAGATAACAGAAAAACTACCACTCCAAAACCATACCAATACAGAAATACCACTTTCCACCAAGAAAAAATCCAAGAAGTTAAAAAAGCAAGAAAAGAAAAAACGAAAAATAATAAATTCCCAGGGAAAAACACCTGATGAACAAAAAGCCGAATTACTAACATTTCTACAGCCCCTACAGGCGACACTAGCCGAATATCAATACCCATACTCATTTACACCCAACACTCTGGCAGAATTTATTCTGGACATGAAACATACACCGACGGAGACAATCAAACTCTACGCGCAAGTTGCTGAACCTATTACAAATACCCTAACTGATCTTTACCCTCTATTGACACACCAAAAGATGAAATACAGATTCACGCGTATTAAAAATATGCTTCTACATGATCTCCCCCAACCTGAAACCACAGAAAGCGACACAGGAAGCTCTAACCTAGAAGAACTCTCAGAATACTAACCACCCCTCATTCTATTACAAACAAAAATGGCTAACACAAACTTCCCATATTTCAGTATTATACACTTTAACTGCAATGGATTTTACTCCCATCTAGAGAATATTCAAACATTACTCCTTGAATGTCAACCAAAGGTACTCTGCCTCCAAGAATCACATTTAAAAGGCAACAAACAACCATATCTTAAAGGTTACGTTCCATACACTAAAAACCGCTGCACAAATTATGCCAGCGGGGGTGTAACTACTTTTATTAAAGACCACATCCACTCAGAACTAATTCAAAACAGAACTAGAAGCCATAGCGATAAAAATTTACTGCCCTTACGTACTTATTATTTGCAACATATATATACCTCCTTACCAGCTTACCTTAACAGAAATAGACGAACTCATACAACAGCTTCAAAAACCCTTTATAATAGTGGATGACTTTAACTCACATAGTACTACATGGGGATGTAGTAAAGACAACAACAAAGGCAAGATAATTGACAAAATTCTGGACGAAAATAATATTACTCTCCTTAATACTGGACAACCTACCCACTTTGACATGAGAACTAACACCTTCTCAGCTATCGATTTGTCACTATGTAGTCCCAGACAAGCCCTAAATCTAACTTGGTCAGTATTAACGAACACATATGATAGTGATCATTTTCCAGTATGTATCACCATCAATCAAAGAACCAACAGTATTAACAACAGCATCAATAACGGGACCAAAAAATGGAAAATAAATAAAGCGAATTGGGATATCTACAAAGAGCAGTTGAGGGAAAAACCATAAATTTTTTCCGATCTAAAAGACATTAACATCAGCATAAATGAACTCAATTCGACAATTATCCAAGCAGCCACCCAAGCAATTCCAACATCCAAAAATATAAACTTCACATACAAAGTTCCTTGGTGGAACCATGATTGTAAGGAAGCTATTCACAGAAAAAACCAGGCATTCAACAAATATAAAAGATGTAAACCAATCTAAAATCTTATCTTCTACAAGAAAATGAGGGCAGAAGCAAGAAGAATAGTCAAATCAACAAAAAAATGATCTTGGGAAATTATATCAACTCAATTAATTCAGAAACAACAACTAAGGAAATGTGGAATAAACTTAAAGGAATGAATGGAAACCCTTCGTCTTTCCATATTACTGGTGTAAAGAGTAAGAACCAAATATCTACTACACAAAAAGATATAGTAAATATATTAGCAACCCACTTCAAAAAACATTCAAGCTCAGAAAACTATGATCCAGAGTTCCAAGCCCGAAAAGTAGAAATAGGAAAAGTGGAACTGATTATACCAGAAACTGAAAATGAAACCTACAACACTGACATACATCAAGATGAACTCGAATATGCTCTTGCGCAGACAAAAGAATCTAATCCCGGAATAGATAATATACACTACCCAATGATCAAGACCAGTACCGAAAACCTAAAGCAAGAACTAACTAAACTCTACAACTACATATGGAAAACAGGAATATTCCCTAAACTCTGGAAAAATTCTATAGTGATTCCAATTTTGGAATCGAATAAACCGAAAGATGATCCAGATAGTTACCGACCCATTTCATTAACATCCACCATTTGTAAACTCCTAGAACGCATCATCAACAACAGACAGACAGTACATCTTGGGAACCTAAATCAGCTCAATAAAAATCAAAATGATTTTCGAAGAGATCGTTCCACCCTAGACTGTATAAGTAAACTAGAGGTAATAGTAAAAAATGGGTTCATCAAAAAGGAATCTACAACAGCCGTCTTCTTTGACTTACAAAAAGCATACGATACCGTATGGAAACACAAAATTTTATCAGGTCTTATATGATGGGGTTATAAAGGTCGACTTGTACACTTTATCAACAACTTCTTACAAGATAGGAAATTTGCAGTACGACTGGGCAAGAGGGAAGAGATCCAAGAGAATGGAATTCCTCAGGGCTCTGTAATTAGCGTGACTCTATTTCTAATTGCTATAAATGACATTTTTGAGAGAATTCCAGCTACCCTTCAAATGTCACTGTTTGCAGATGACCTCGCCATATATATCTCTAGTAAAAACTCCAACATTACCCAAAGATACCTACAACAAGCTATTAATAACCTAGAACAGTGGTCTAAAGAAAACGGATTACAGTTCTCCCCTACAAAAACCAAATCTCTAACCTTCTCTAGAAAACACAACCCCCTACACCTGTTCTTATACTACATAACACTCCTCTCGACTATGCAAAGGAAATTAAATACCTTGGAGTTATACTTGACCGTAGAATGAATTGGATACCCCATATAAAAAGAACAATCGACAGTTGCAGGCGGTCACTGAACATCATAAAAATAATAGCACGCCAAGAGTGGGGAAACAATACAAAAACATTAACATCTATAGTCAATACTCTAATTAGATCCAAAATAGAATATTGCCTCTGTATATATGGGTCTACCACCAGCCCTATCTTAAAGTCGCTGTACTCAATATACCACCATGGTCTTCGACTTGCCACGGGAGCACATCGTACTAGCCCTGTACCTATCTTATATTCACTAACAGGCCAACTGCCTCTAAACTATAGACTCCTAATGCAGCTGTCAACATATACTATTCGTGTAATGGGCAACCCAAACCACCCCAACCAGTATGTAGTTACTCATCCTTTATTCCACAACCTTTATACCTTATCTAAAAGCATCATACCTCCTTTCAATATTCGTGCACACAACCTCTTTATCGACCTCGAACTCCAACCACTATTTATCCAAATGCCGACGTCTCCACTTCCATATACCATCAGTACCCCTTTAATCAACCTAGAATTAGCAAAGTTTCCAAAAACCTCTACAAATCCCGTCGTATACCGAAATTTCTTATACGATATCCTTAATAACTCCCCAAATAAGGAAGTCTTATACACCGATGGTTCTAAAATGAATGACGTAGTTGGATGTGCCTTCAAACACAAAGACGTAACCTTCCAGTTCAAACTTCCAGACCTCTCGAGCATATACAGTGCAGAACTATACGCCATAAAAGAAGGTCTTAAATATATCCTGGAGAATAGCCATCATAATTTCGCAATCATCACAGACTCTCTCAGTGCCCTTCAAGTACTAATTAATACCCACTCCCAAAACGAATATGTGAAAGAAATCCACGCACTCAGAAAAAAAATTGAAACCAAAAACAAAACAATACATTTTATATGGATCCCATCACACACAAAAATCCAAAGTAATGAAGAAGTAGACCAACAAGCTAAAGAAGCTGCATCGAAGGACACATATGATACCTTGTACCACACGAGAACAGATCTAAAAACCTCGTTAAAATACAAACTTTCCACAAAATGGAATCAAGAATGGATGCGAATTACAGAAACCAAAAATTAGTATACACCACTCCCTCCTGCTAAATGGACTAATACTAATTTACAAAGAAATGAAGAAACAGTGATAGCACGTCTCAAGGTTGGCCATACCAGGTTAACCCACGACTACTTACTACAACGAAGCGAACGTCCAATATGTGAACAGTGCAACACAAACTTAACAGTAACACATCTTCTATGTATGTGCCCTAAATATGAAGAAGCACGCACAAAATACCTACTCGGAGGAAACCTACACACGGCATTCTCCAAACCAGACCAGCTACTGCTATATCTTAAAGACATACAAGTGTTTAATTTGCTGTGATGTATATAATTATAATTACCTACTGTAACCTAGTGCCATAGGACCTTGTTGTTAAGGCACTCAAATTTCTTAATAAAAAAAAAATACGGTAGCAGTTGAAAAAAATCTCTATTGATAGACCTGTGCAGTAATCCTGTGCTATATGGTAAATGGCCAAAAGATGATATTTTGAAAATTTGTATGTGTTATAGCCTTTGATATGCAGGAAGGCGTTATGTGAATATACCATCAATTTAAAAATTCCGCATCTTTTTCGCTTTAGCATTCTAAAATTAAGTACTGTAAAGACACTCATCTATCGACCTACTTTTCTTTTTTTTAATTTAGAATAAACCAGATCAACAATACATCCTGTTATACATGGTTGAGTTGTAAATATAGAATTAACATAACAATAGTAAAATTAATTTAGAGGCAAAATTTGACGCCCATCGCTGATCAATTATTCTAATTATTGAGGTCCATTAGTTTATCTTGCGGTAGTTTTCTTCTTAGCTTTGTATGTATGTTTAGTTGACCAAGGTGATGTTGCGCTGCACTAGGGCATACATTTATGTAGTCGAAGAATTTTTGGGCACTTTTTTGGATGAACTGCTCAATAGTTGTTATTCGTAGCTCCGTATGTATCTGCTGGTTACTAATGAACCAGGGGGAATTGATTGCTATGCGGAGCACTTTATTTTGAAAGACCTGTATTTTTCTTATGTTGGTAGCAGAAGTGGCACTCCATACTGGGCACGCATAAGTAATTAGAGATCTTAAAAGAGCGGTGTATAGAAGAATTGCACAGTCGGTCCGACGAGGTGTTTTCCTATTTAGTAACGGCTATAGTACAGCTAGTCGAGTATATCCCTCGTTAAGCTTTTTGTTGATGTGTGTACTCCATGTTAGTCTGGTGTCAAAGTGTAAACCAAGATACTTAACGCTTGTGTTTTTGTCCATCCATGGGATTTCAGAACCGTTCACTTTGATGTTAGAGATCTCATCTGGGATGCGTTTCAGTGTGAAAATGTTGTTGCTACATTTCGAGGAGTTAACTGTTATTCCCCATTTTGTAAACCATTTAGTTAGAATATTCATTGAGCGTTGAAGACGTCCCACAGTTTCTGTGATACTAACACTTTGTATTATTACCGCAGTATCATCTGCATATGTAGCTACTTCACCAATGATTTGTTGAGGTAAACCATGTATGAAAATATTAAAAAGGGTAGGATTAAGTATACTCCCTTGGGGAACCTCTGGGTGGAGACTTTTCGTAGAGGAAATAGTGCCATTTATCTTAACCGCAAAAGTTCTGTTTTCCAAAAAGGAGAATAAAATTGCCTTGATGTAATTTGGAATATTTATGTGTAATAACTTGTACGTTAATCCGTCAATCCACACCTTGTCAAAGGCTTTAGTTATGTATAGGAAAGCTATGGCAGTGAATTGTTTCTGCCCATAACCCCGTCCGATAATTTCACAGATCCTTTATAATTGGTGGGTGGTGGAGTGGTTCTTTCTGAACCCAAATTGTGTTGGAGGGATGATATTGTTAAAATCTAACGACATATTAAGTCTATGACTAATTGCTTTCTCCAGTAGCTTTGAAATTGTAAGAAGCAGACTGATCGAACCACCGTTAGTATATTAAGAAAAAATCAGTATTGAATCATTTACCAACGAAACTACAAGAACTCTGTACTCAGGCTATCCCAAAATATGAAACAAATAGCATTACCCCAGAAGATGACGTAGAAGGCTGCTGGCTTAAGGCTTGGGTTTAATAACAGAATCGAGATGCGTTGCGGTACGAATTTAAGTGATTTTATATTAGATATAACTAAAATACGGTAGCAGTTGAAAAAAATCTCTATTGATAAGCCTGTGCCGTAATCATTTGTGCTATATGGTAAATGACCAAAAGATGATACAAAAATTGTATGTGTTATAGCCTTTGATATGCAGGAAGGCGTTTTGTGAATATACCTTAAAGAAAAAAAAACCCGCAGTTTTTTCGCTTTAGCATTCTAATACTAAGTACTGTAAAGACACTCATCTATTGACCTACTTTTCTACGTTCCCTAGAAAGGTTTAATTTAAAAAAAAAGTCTAAAAGAGTTCAAGCAAAACTGCAAAAAGTAATACAAAATAGGTAACACACCAATCGACAGCAAAACCCAAAAGTATTCGCAGGGTAGAAAGGTAAGCGGATTATAATAATCTTCTTGTCACACGCTGTTACAAACACGTTTGAGAATTTGTACATAGTACGTAGTTTGAAAGATATTTTTAATGAATGACGTAAGTAATAGCTTGGTTTGGAAGATATTCTAATTTTGGTTTTATGATTGTTTCACTCTTATTATTCACAGACGAATAACATCGTGTTCCAAACATTGCACATAAAACTATAAAAAACTTCCACCTAAATGTTTTGAATGACACATGAACCAAATAATAGGTATATTGAAAATTGTAACCATTTAGGTATTTATGACATAAGATTAATTATAAAATAAAGGTACATTCAGATTATAAAGTTTATAATTTATATACATATTTACACAATAATCTACTGTAGGTACGTGTCCCAAATAGGCAATTCCTTAGTTCTGGAAGTAATGCGTGTAAGTAAAACTGTTTTAGCTTTAGTAGCATATTTCTTTCCCAAAACGAAATATCTTTGTGTATTACCTCTACGAATATACCGGTGGGAGTCCAAACAACAAAATAGCAAAGGTCTCTTTTTGTTATATTTAATTGTCCTTGAATTTGGTACATATAATTATCACACTGTTTTAACTTTAGTTGTCTTTCTCGAATTTCACAGAATATTATTTTGTTATTTGCAACACCTCCCATGGGCCTAAACATCTTCGCACTGTAAGGGCATTTTATTTCTATAATGGCGTTATCATTTACTAAACCGTCGGGTGATGCAACTAAAAACGGATGATCTTCACGGACGAATAAGCCACATGAACTAACCGTCATTTGCATCGGTTCTTGAAACACTTCAACTGACCTGTGTTCGTTGTAGTTACCATAGCAGGTAGCAGCACTTCCTGAAAACAGCTGGTATAGCATATGTTTTACCGTATTAGCACACGATGTTGTACGGCGCAACTTGCAAATACGCCCAAAGTTCGATGCCGCATGTTCGCAATTGCGGATGTGTGATGTCGACATGTGACCGAGCACAAGTGAGTCTGCTGCACGTACCGAACCAGCGTAGGCCATGGACGGTCGACATGTAACGGAGCACAAGTTGTTGCTGCAAGTACTTAACCAGAGTAGGTCATGGATGTATGTGAGCAACGATAGAAATTTTCGGACGCAACTGTAGATGTGCAAGGGTCGATAAGTGACTGAATACGAGTGACTGGTACATGCATTGAATCGACTGAGGCCATGCAGGTGCTTGAGCAGCGATAGCAGGCTGCGGAAGTGGTGGTAAAACAAACGTTGTCCTAGAATAAAACGGCAGTGCAGGTTTGCACTTGAATATGAATGATTTGGGTGCAACTACAGCAGCAGAATTACCAAAAGAAGGTGGCGATGCTGGTGTGCCTATGGACACACGTGTACTGCATGCGGGTGATACAGAAATTGTGTCAAAATGAGGCGGTGGTGCATAATTGCACGAGAACGTAGGTATTTGACATGGAGGTTTAGCAACAGACCCCCTGTAACACAATGCGGCGATGTATGAGATTGTGAACTGTATGTAGGTAAAAAATAAATTTTCCAAAAGAAAGCGATGCATATTTACACTCGAATGCAAATCGTTTGCATGCGGTATGACAGCAGAGTCACCGAAGCAGGGTAGCTATGGACACATGTGCACTGCATACAAAGGAAAAACATAAATGTTAAAAGAAAGCTCTGCAAGTTTGCATGCAAACGTAAAAATTGTACAAAATGTACATGCAAGAGGTTTACAGTGTTGCGACAGTGAATTTGTGAAAATTAATCTTTGTATTTTAAACGATACGAGTTGTACTATTATAATTAATAACAGTGTTTCCATATATTTAGCAGCGTGGGTGTTGCAAGTGAGTCCTCGGGTGGACCGAAAGACCGATCACCGATGTTTGAAACAGAATGTGGTTTATTGCACTTGGTCGCATTATCTGCGAGATGGGCATACAAACGAGGTGGCTTTGAAATCGACGCATTATTACGAAATGTCAACGTGTGCTGTCAATTTGTAAAAAATTACTATTTGAATACCGTGGAGTTATTTGCAGATAATTTTGTTAAGGTAACGATAGGAGAGCTGTACAGAAGGTTCCGTGGAAGTGCTCGAATTAACCTATCGATGGTTATTATGGTTATTATATTATAATATTATATTATAATGGGTAGCGGGTAGGCACTCCTCTGCGGTCCCGGTGGAGGACAATTCTACTTCAGGGAAACGACCCTGCCCACACGAGTCTTGGTTCTCTACACTTCCCACATCCTGGTAGGGAACCATGTCCCATATCTAAATCCCACCCACAAACCTACTTTACCTTTTCCCATATTCTATCCTTCAAAAACTCGCCAACACGTCTGGCAAGCGTGGCGTTTTAATGCCAAATACTCCATATTGAATGTCAAATTTTAAAAATCAAGGACCCCAGGCGGGTAGGACCAGTCCACAATCCCGCACTCACTCGTTAGTTAATTGCCTCACGGATTCTGGAGGGGCAGAAAGTTGGCAAGGAAAAAGCTAAAGAACCAAACTAAACTGCACATAGCGACGTACAATACACGATCCATCTCATCGGAAGAAAGACTAGAAGGACTAGAACAAGAATTAGGTCTAATCAAATGGGACATACTAGGGATAAGTGAAAACAGAAGGAGCGGAAAAGAATGTGTAAAACTGAAATCGTGTCACACCCTGTTATACAAAAACAAAGATGACTCTAGCCATGGTGGAGTGGGTATAATGTTACACAAAGGGCTATACGCATGTATAAGAGAAATTAAAGCGATATCGGATAGAGTGATACATGTCACTGTATAAATAAACAAATTAGCATCACTAAAGGTCATCCAGGTATATGCTCCAACAAACAGCTACGAAGACGAATATGTACAGGAATTTTATGAAAACATATCGAAGGCTCCTGAAGAAAACAAAACGCAACAAGCAATAATAATGGGAGATTTCAACTGCAAAGTCGGCAAACAAGAAGACAACACGGAGAAGTATATAGAAAGACATGGATTAGGTACTGGAAATGACAGAGGCACAATGATGATCAACTTTCTAGAACAGCTTTACAACGCTAATACATTCTTCGAAAAAAAAAGATGACAGAAAGTGGACGTGGGTTAGTCCAGATGGACAAACCAAGAACCAAATCGACTATGTTTTAACGAAAAGTATGCAAATAATACAAGACGTAAATGTATTAGTGAGATTCAATACAGGAAGTGATCACAGAATAGTAAGGGCCAAAGTGAATATAAACCAAAAGCTGGAAAAGAGTAACAAAATGCAGAAAAACGCACATAATCAACTGGATCGAGAAATGCTAAAACAAAACAAAAAAGTATCGCTCGAATATAGAAAAGATTTTCATGACAAATCAGAATACGGTTCAGGATATAAATAGACTAAATGAGGATATAGTAAATAAAGTGAAAAAAGCAGCTGAAGAATATGTAAAACCAAGACCAAAATCTAACAAAAATAACAAGCTAAGTGACAAAACAAAGAAAATGCTGGAAAAAAAGAAGAAATCTAATCAGCGAAAACAAAAGAAATACAGTTGAATATGCAGAAGTAAACAAGACAGCGGGGAGGATGGCAAAAGAAGATATAAGAAAATATAAATCTGAACTAGCCCAAAAAATACTGGAAGAGCATAGAGGAATGAAAATCTTTCGAAGACACAACAACAGTAGCAAAAAGGAAGTAATTAAGTTAATAAACAAAGACGGCGTCCTAGCAACGGACAGAAACGAAATTTTAAACGTAGTAAGGAAATTTTACGAAGACTTATATAAATAAAAAATAGAAAGTGATGTGATGTGGAACCAGAAGAAAGACAGCGAAAGATAATAAATGTGAATTCGGAAGAAGTACCACCACTAAACAAGGAAGAAATTATAAACGCCTTAAAACAGGTAAAAATGGAAAGGCTGCAGGGAAAGATGAGATTGTAGGGGAAATTCTGAAAGAAGGTGGAGAAGAGTTAATAACACAATTAGAGAAGCGATTTAACAGGTGTTTAGATAAAGAAAATATTCCTACAGCTTGGACTAACTCAAAAGTCGTTCTAATATACAAAAAGGGAAACAAAGACAACCTCGAAAACTATCGGCCCATCAGCTTGCTTTCCCAGGTCTACAAACTATTCTCGAGAATTATTATCAATCGGCTAACCATAAAGCTAGACTTCTACCAACCGAAAGGGCAAGCGGGCTTTAGAAAACAATTTAGTACAGTGGACCACCTGCAGACGATGAGAATTCTAGTGGAACAGGTAACTGAATACAACATAACAGTCTGGGTAACTTTCGTAGACTATAAGAAAGCCTTTGACACGGTAGAAATGTGGACGGTACTGCAAGCACCTAAAAACGCCAGAATAGATTATAGATACGCCAAGCTAATCGAACAAAATATATAAAAATGCAACACTACAGATACAGCTCCATGAAAATAGCGATAAAATTAAAATACAAAGAGGAGTGAGGCAAGGCGATAATATGTCACCCAAATTATTTACGTTAGTATTAGAAGATGCCTTTAAACGTATAGTATGGAGAGACAGGGTGCTAAACATTGTAGGGGAACCCTTAAACCACCTAAGATTCGCCGATGACATTGTGATCATAGCGAAGACAAATGAAGAACTAAAAAGTATGCTGAAAGATGTACACACAGCACCAACAGGGGTCGGCCTAAAAATAAACGTTAATAAGACAAAATACATGACTAATGCAAAGGAACTGCACGAAGAAGCTGAGGAAGTGATGATAGGAAACGACCAAATAGAAAGAGTCTCAAATTATCTATACCTTGGGCAAACAATAACAATTGGTAAAGGAAATCAAAAGCTAGAAATAGACAAAAGGATAAGACAAGGTTGGACAGCGTATGGAAAGCTAAAAGACATAATGAATATGGAAATACCCATCTCTCTCAAGTCGGAACTGTATATTCAGTGTATACTGCCAGTGGTAACGTATAGAGCAGAGACATGGATCCTTACAAAAGAATTACGAAATAAACTAGAAGTCAACCAGAGAGCAATAGAGAGGAAAATATTGGGAATAACACTGAGAGACCATAAGACTAACATATGGATAAGACAAAAAACAAAAGTTGAGGACGTCATTAGAAGGGCAGCGTTACTAAAGTGGGAATGGCCAGGACATGTGGCCAGAGGAGTAAATAAATGGAGTGGAAAGTTAATAAGATGGAGACCATGGGGAGAAAAACTGAAAGTAGGAAGACCCCAGATGAGATGAAGTGACGATATAAAGAAAACTGCAGGACTAAACTGGTACGACGTCTGACAAAACCGTGAAAGTCGGAAAACATGAGGGATGCCTATATCCAGCGGATAGAAAATGGATAAATAAAGAAGAAGAAGAGAATATTGGTATGGTAACATGCAAGCTTTTGTAGTGGCATGTACAAGGTTGTAAATAAGAATTGTTGTTGCACTTATGTCTTTAGTTGGCTGCAATAGACTGGTTGATATTGTTTACTGCAGCAGATAGCATCCGATGAGTTTATCTAGCTGCCTTCTGCTCGTTGTGGATTTTATTCCAGCTGGAAAAATCGCAGCAAACGGTTGAGGCGATGTCTCTGGCGGCTGCTTCTAAGGGCAACCAGCATGATGACTCTTGGCACGGGCAAAATTATATGTAAGTGTGTCGCCCCCGTTTATATTTTGAAGATTAACTATTACACAAAACCCCTATACGAATTACGATTTAAAATTGATCTAAAACTGCAAAAAAATTCAAATTGCTTGTTTCTTACATTTCTATTTCTAATTATGATACCATTCACGTGGTCGATAATCATCCCTAGGGAGCTTATCGCTTGGTAAGCAGCCCACGAGCGCTTATTAAGTAATCAGTTCGGGATTGGTCAATTTTAAAAAAATTCATGGTTT
This sequence comes from Agriotes lineatus, assembly GCA_940337035.1. Taxonomy (NCBI): domain Eukaryota; kingdom Metazoa; phylum Arthropoda; class Insecta; order Coleoptera; family Elateridae; genus Agriotes; species Agriotes lineatus. The sequence goes on along the minus strand of CALNHX010005927.1, from coordinate 51,912 downwards.
TCGTTGGCTGATATCAGTCATGTGACAGTTGTGTGTAATAATCAATAGTAATATAACAAGGGCGAGACATACTTACCGATAATTTTGCACACGTCAAGGGTCTAGTGTTGGTTGCAATGAAAACTGTCCCGAGGGCTTGCCCGAGGTCAGTTTTCTAAGGGCAACCAGCACGATGACTCTTGGCACGGGCAAAACTATATGTAAGTGTGTTGCCCGAGTTTATATTTTGAAGATTATTACACCAAACCCGTATACAAATTATGATTTAAAATTGATCTAATAATTCCAAAAAATTTAAATTGCTGGTCTCCTGCAATTTTATTTCTAATTATGACACCATCCACGAGCTCGATAATCATCCCTAGGGAGCTTATCGCTTGGTAAGCAGCCCACGGGCGCTTATCAGCTAATCAGTTCGAGATTGGTCGATTTTCAAAAAATGCATGGTTTTCATTGGCTGATATCAGTCATGTGACAGTTTTGTGTAATAGTCACCTAAACCACTGGAGTGAGATATCAATATACGAATTTTTGGCGCCAGGAAGCCAAAGTTATCGAAATCAAGCCGCTAATTGAAGGCGCCGATTAGGTAGCGTCGCGGAGTCTCAAATTAGGAAGCACTCAGCGAGGCTCTCCCACCCTTAACCAATAAGAACAGCAGAACAGGAGACAAAGCAGCGAGTTCCTTTATAAGCAGAGAAATTTTCCGACAAGTTTATCTAAGACTCAGCAGTCGAATCTACCAGTTCGCTTTCTTTCTTCACCTCTCCGATCCGCACCATCCTTGTGCGATCCAGAGCTAGCAATTAGTCTCACATCAGCCACCGATCGCTTCTTCGGCCCGCACCTTCTTGCTTGCGGCCAAGAACGCTCCAGCGGAGTCCTGTCTCCGAACGCTCTAGGCCCTGCCGGTAGAAAACTTTACGTGCGTCCCAGCTCAACCGGCTATGGCGTATGCAGCCCATACATTTAAAACCATCACCGGCGAATACATTTCGCTGCCCGGTTGCGGACACTTTGGGGCTTGCTTCTCTTAGAGGCAACAAGCATTGTTCGAACGTTTGTTCGGGCCTTCACCGCCCAACACCTCAGAGTCGCCCCTAACGCGGAGAGCCCGTCGTTGCCACCAGCCGCCATTGCATCCAGGGTACAGCATCGGCGAAAGCATCCGCAAGGAAGACGCTACGCCGAGTCGCTGCCCTCGCACGCCGGACCCTGAGAACACCCCCGCCGGATTCCTCGCCCTGGACCGTTGCACCCCGGAAAGCGAGCTCCTGGCCTACCACCCTCGCAGCCGGATAACCTGCCGACCCCGGAAGTTGGAGCCGGAATTAGAGCTGCACCTGGACCCCACCAAGCAGGAAGAACTCCAGGAGCTGTGGAACGCAACCCGCCTGGTCCCGGTGCCCAGCATCCGCCCCCTCCGGAAGGAGGCCGAGCTGCTCCCGCAACGCCCCACGCTAGCCGTCATCAGGTCCTCACGTCAGGACCATCAGCTCAACGCCAACCTCCACGGCCGGCCTCGAGCTCCCCTTCGCCAGGTGCCTTGCTGCATCCCGTCGAGCCGCTGGAGTCAACGCCGCCACCGCGCCCCGCGCCGCCCCTGAAGAGGACCAGCCCCTTCGATGCCGCGCTTGGGCCAATCTGTATATTTTGTGTGGACAATTACCCTGCGTTTGTAAATATTCCCGCCCCTATCTACCGTTATGTATTTTGTATATATTGCTATTATATTAAAATGGTAAAAAAATATATATTCCATAAAAAACTGGAATCACAAAAACTGGCCACCTGTAAAAATAAGAGAAAGTCAATTAATATAATATAAATTAGTATCGATATGTATAACCTATAAATGTTCATTTAATGCACTGTTTTTGAAACACAATAGAATGTGTAATTAGGCCCAAAACAAGTGGTTTGAACTATTTAAAATTGTTTATTGTTCTTATGAGATGCATTGCAGAATTTTGCAACGTGCTGAAGTCAAACTTACCCTTGCTAGTGTGACAGTTTGTTTTAAATCTAGGAAAGTTTCACATATGTTTAAAAATTATAGAAAAATATTACTAACCCAAAAAAATTACTTTTGTCAAGATTTTAACTAGACTGATTTAATTTGGTAATTAATAAATGTTCTTTCTGTAAAAGAGCGCCAGGAGAAAAAATAACTCATTGTTTTTGTTTGATAAGAAAGAAGCTGGCGGGTAGAAAAAGAAGCGACAGCTATTAAAATGTTTTTCCAGTATTAAAGTGAAACTAATGAACTCTGGGTAGAATTTACTTAAAACATTGTTAAAAGTGATTATTAGTGCACGTTATCTACATAAAAGAAATGTTGTCATATTTTGAAGATATCAACACAGCAGCTGTATAACCAAGCGAGTTCCAGGGGCAACTTCTAGCAGAGGTGATTGAAGATACGTGGCAACAAAACTGAGAAAAGCAAAGTGAGTCCATTTAATTTCAATTCTCATTACTGAGCTACGAACAAGATAAATTCAAAAGATTAAAAAGGCCTATAAAAATTTCTAAATTCGTTTAAATCACATTTATAAATTAAGAATGGTTTTGTAAATCTAAAGTTTACATTTACCTAATTATTGGAAGTGTCATCAACAAAATTTGTTTGAATTGTCAAATGTACCAGCAACTTGAAAAATAAACATTAACAATTACTTTAATAGTTTATGGAATAAGATTGGATTAGATAACAAATATGATAATTGTTATTTGAAGGTTTAATTTCTTTATATTAATAAAATCTGAATATTATCTGCCGAATTATATTTTTATTTAGTTTTTAAAGTATATTGTAATATACTGCAGTGTATTGTCAGATTTCATACAACAGTTACCCTGCAGATTGAGAGTAGTATTGAGCTAGCCGAGTAAACAATTATATAAGAGAAAAATATTTACAACAAAGTAGGTTTTAGGGTGATCAACTTTTAAAAGAATAAAGAGTACATCTAGGTTTTAAATCAACTTTGTTCGTAGCATATTTATGGCTCCCAACGTGGGGCGATAACTTCTTTGGGACGCCGACAACGTGTAGCAAAGTTTAATTGTTGGGAGTAACATTTAAAATTTAGTACAGGGACCCGACTGTTGCAGCAGGATATTTGTCTAACAGGTATAGAGGGCAGATCAATTTAAATTAGAAATTAGTAAACTACATGCACTTTTAAATCGTAGTAACTAAGCAATTATATTTGTATAAATATGACTTTATTTTTGTAATAAAACAATCGACATTTAATGTTTGATTCATTCACAACGGTGATACCCTTCCAAGCCTAAACTTATGAAGCGTGAGGCTGTGCTTCAGAGTAGCCACCAATAATTATTATCGTCCCTTTTAGTAACCTGACTACATTGTCTTAAAACAAGGGTGCAGTTTCACCCTTGTGATCAAAAACGTTAGAGACAAGATCAGCGCAAGTAACGGAATCCTTATCCAGCCTCCAGGCAATTCTGTTCAAGATCGAATGCAAGCATGATATCTGCGAACCAATGAGTCGTAAACACGCGCTACTGGTGCACCATGTTGAGGAATTTCATTAAATCTAATTCTTATTTGGTCAAGTAATTGTCCACGTGTTTTTATTTCTTCATTGCTTCAATGGCTCCAAAGAAGAAACCTCAGGGATTTAAGTCCGGAGGTCTTGGGGGGCCAGAAATTCCTAAGCATCACCGGATTTTGTATTTACTTTTTAAATTGTTCTTGATCTCTAACTAATTGGAATATGACAAAAATGTCATCTGTCTATATGACATTTTTGTCCTACGATTGCTTCCCGAACAAGAGGACAAGGATTTTACTGCTATTATAAACCACCCTTATAACTTGTTACGTAAAAAGTCGCGCTAATCACACGTATCTCAGTATACACATACTCGATAATTTGAAGCAGTCAAATATTCTTAGTTGCAATTTTATATGCATTGGAATAATGTTGCTAGCAGTAATTATTACATATCTAATACGTATACGAGAATTATTCAAAAAGTAACTTTCGGTCGCTTGCTGACGGCTATTAAACACTAGCTGATCTTTCTATTCTATTTTACCATCATGTTATTTCTATGATAGGTATGCATATGGAGACACGGCATATGTTTTCTAAATCTCACTAATATATTCGAACACAGCAGAATAATACACAGAAGTTATACATAGTCCGGCAACGATGTGGGAGGTGGAGTTATTTATAAAAGTATAAGTTACGTAAAATTTGCTAATATAAAAGCTGTCTCGCAAACAAAACTTACAATTTTTTTATAGAACGCCCTATGTATATGTTTAGTGCAAAGAATTTGTATCAAAATGCTAATAATTTTAATATAAAGTTATATGACTTTAACATTAACTGTTTTGGAGATTAATATTTTTATACAAAAAGTATTTAATCTCAGGCGGCTGCTGAAAGTAAAAAAAAATAAAAAATGAAAGAAAATCTTACGAAAAAATGTGTAAAGACTTTAGACGAAACTTACCTCGCAAGGTCGCAAGTGTGGTCACAAAATATGTAAAAATATATTTACGTTGCTGATAATACTGAAACACTAATGCATATTACATCAATTTTAAAATTTTAGAAAATTCTGCATCCGGGGGAATTTGAACCCGCATAACCGGATTGCTAGCCAGACGCTTTAACTGCTCGCCCACGAGACCAAGAGATTATATTCGTCTACGACTGGGTAATAATTAAAAGAAAGTGGTTGAAATTTAATTTCTCATTAACACACTGCTTGATATGGTTTCAGGCCAATACCAATATGATGCAGTTTTATATTAGCCATTTTATTTTTGTAAGTCCTACATACAATATGTAAAATAATATGTACCTACTACAAACCGTAGTAAAATATATGTTTATTAATTTAATTTGTCATTCAATTACAAAAAGCTCTTGACGCTTTTTGAAATGCCCATTAAGACAGTTTTGTATCTTTACAGCCCTTAAACCGTAATCAGTCGCTTTCACATTCGAACACTCTTTTGCCAAATCCCGAAGCTCGTATTTTCGCTTAGATGGAATTGGACCATCTATGGACGACAGGTCAATGAGATACTGCTCAAGTTTGTCAAAATTTAAATCTCCATTATTCTTTATTATTTCCTTTTTCTTCCAGACGCAGCCACACAATTTGTTCAGTGCTAGATTATCTTCTGGTAATTGCTCGCCACTACGTATTCGTGGAATACTAGCTGCCTGAGGCCCCAACTGCATGGCATAACTGAACGATTGTTCCAAGGTTTCCTGCACAAACTTCGGCAACTCAATGTTACCCTGGTACCCTATCGAACGAGCGCCCACCTGCAAATACGACAATATGATAATGTTTTTAAGTCTACAATTATTATTGTGATAATAAAAGCATGATATACAGCAGTGCGAAAGTGACGCTAAACTATCAATTGATATGGATTTACTTAAGAACTACTTAAGTGATTGAATAGTATAGACATGATTATACATAACAAAATAACAAAAATAGTTTCCTACTCGCTAATAAACGTTGGCTTTTTTATAACATTTGGACGCTTAGGAAATATTTATTTATGTAAGATTCGTTGTTACTGACAAACTTATGAGAACACTTTCTGGGAATCAATCCGATTAGAGGCAGAGAAAGTGTTATTTTCTCTTCGCCCTTACAGCGCCATGTCAAATGGACAGTAAATAATTCTTGACAAAACAAGTTTTTCAAAGTAACTAGTTTGCGAATTACTTGTATTTGATAATTTTAGATTTTCTAAATTATGTATTATTAATACTTAATAGTACCTATATTACTTTACAAGGGATATAGGTAAGATTTACACTACCGAGGACCGTCAAATTATTTAATCCTATGTAGCTTAGAGTACATTTGTATGACGTGTCCCAAAATTTTCATTCATAATAGTGTGCCACACTTAAACCAAATGCGACTACGGTCCTGCCTAGCTCAAACCCTAGGTAGTAAATAGCGTGAATAAGGACCAGGCAATGGTTCTTAAGGTTAGGAAAATGCGTAAAATAATTTTATACAACAACCGGGCGCTAGTCGTCGACAAAGAAACTATAGATGTAGCTAACAGTCGAATCCGAAACGCATCTACCTTTTGTGGTTTTCCGCTTTACAATCGTAAACTCTAAAAAAACGGTCGGGTATCGTGGGGTTGAATAAACAAATATACCAGTAGTAGCAGTATCAAAAGGCTTTAATAAGAGTTGAAAACTTATGACAAGGCAATACCAACCATAACAAAGAATTAAACTTGGCGTGTTAAACGCACAAAACAGACTCGAAATTACGAAAGCAGAAGAACCTACAAAAAAGTAATATAGTGTTAACAGAAAAAAATTACAACTTAGTCACAATGCAAATGCCCAGAACGGTGCATTAATCCAGCACAAACCTATATTGAATTTTACCAGATTGCAAGCTAACTTTAGAACAAATTTACAATTAAATAATGACTCAAAAATATTAATAAGGTGTGCAACCCAGATGGAAGCATATCCTAAACGGCAAAACACGCCAATTACAATTACAAAAGATCCGCTGATATAAAGGTAGAAAGAGGCATTATGTGTTAGTGTTTACACCTAAACTACGTTGAATATGTATTTATGGTTTAAGTCCAGCGCGGTGCTCTACGTAAATGGGGCGCTCTCTAAGCCATCGCTGACGGGTTCAAGATCCTTGCTACAGGCCTGTTGTAGTGAATTAGTGCAACTCGCGGGAATGCAGTCCGTTCAGGATTGACCGTCTTGGCTTACGTACGGTCCTAGAAATTTACCTACAACTATCAGAGGGAACGCGCACCAGTATAGTTACCTGCGGCGGATGTGAGGTATGCAGAAAATGAAAGACCTGGAGAGGGTTCAAACACGTGGAAAGCGTTCGAGGGTGTGAAGAGCGGGCCTAATGTAACAGTAACGGCTCATAGAAAGAGTGCAGCTGGAATATTATTGCTTGCGCTTAAACGCTAAGGGCGTAGACGACGTTTTAATTGCTGTTTTAAGAAAGTTGAAATGCCTATACAATAAGAAATTAGGTTTCTAACGTAGAAATTAAAAAGAACCGTTACAATAATAATCGGTTTTGCGTAAGTTATCTACAATAATTTTTATACCGCGCAGGTTATAAAATTTTAAGCTAGTTCTCTTTGATCTATCGACTTTGTCAATCAAAAAAATAACATAACTGTATAAATAATAGAAGGCTTTGTAAAAAGCATGCATATGAAATTTTATCGATTTAGCGTGAATAGTTTTAAAATAACAAGGTCGGTTCCATACATTTGGTATGCACTGTATAAGGCCTTTTGTCCAAATGCGGTCAAATGCTTGGGCTACATCGATAAATGCTACAAGCGTATGTTTTTTGGATTCAAATTCTTCTTCGATTTTTTCAGTGAGTCTCAGTAGCTGACTAAGGATAGAAGGGTTGGCGCTGGCGAAAGTTGTATATGATATTTTGCCGGCTGGTAGATATCGGCCTTACTGGGCTAACTCGCCGAGAGGGGTCGGGGTTCCAGCTACGCTGAAAAAGAAAACCAAGGGAGAGGGCGCCAGGTCCTCGACGTCGACAAATCCTTGAGTCGGACCTCCACAAGGTATAAGATAAATCCAGCAAAACAATCAGCAAACACCAATAACTAATCACAGCATTTATTTAAATATTTGGAACTGTAATGCAAGCGGCGACAAAATAATAGTTAAGTACGATAACACACATACAGCAATAAATGTCTATATAAGACAGGGGAGGCAATGATAAATAGAACACTTTAAAATAAATAGGTGCTGCAAAAGCAATTAAGAATCCATGACAAAACGGGCAATGATAAATCTAACATTTTATACTAGATAGGCCCTAAAAAAACAATTAAAAATATACTCGACCTACATCGGAAAGACTATAAGCAATAACAGACTAGTGTAATTAATTCCTAACGTGCCTGTACAGAGTAGGTACAACTAATTTGCACACACCTTGTGAGGCGGAGAGCGGAAAAAAAACAGACCCATGCAAGTGTCTGGCTAACCTTTCACCCTGAGTGTTAGCTCGAATTGACATTAAGACGTTTCTTAAAATTTCTAATTTGCCAAGACACCGGCGATTATACGGCCATACTAAATCGAGGTAGTTTGTTAATGTAAATACATCAGGATATTCACGAATGCTACAACAGCTACTTGAATATGCTCTTAGTAATACTGTTTAGACGTAAAATTGCGTAAACAATTCGCGAAATCTCGAATACGAGCCAAAGGTTGCCGAGGACGGGTGTCTAGCCACAACCGTTTTAATTTGTGCTGAGGTTTTTAACCTGCAAATGGCGAAGGAAAGATGACCTCCGATAAAAAGTTCCAAGTACTATGTTACTATATTTTGCAGAAAGCCAAGGTAAATTTTAAGCGTTGCCTAGCGCGCGCGATGCCGGCAACCCGGAATCAAGATTGACACTCTTCAGGTAAGCCGAAATAACTTTAAACAGTAGCTTTCAGTAAACAGCAGCACAACTAATGCAGCTAGCCCTAACTAGAATAAAAAAAGTAACTAAAGTAGGACGATGGGTATAACATGTCTTAATAATACACAAGGGGGAAGATCTATATAATATGCGCTAGCAATAACTATGCTAAAGGTTCGCCTAATCTAGCGTACACACCCAGTTTATTCGTTCAGTGCGTTTCTTCGCACCTGGAGCATCCGAGATGGGTGGAGCCGAGGGCGCTGGATTTCGGCAGCAGTTCAAGCAACGCAGTTGGCCTTGCTTTGGGAGCCAGAGGAGCTGCGAGGGGCTGCAGATATGCAATGGGTGGATTCTAATTCCCTTGCAGGAACCAGAGGAGATAAATTGCGAGATCCAATTGCACCAACACAAGCAAAACCAATTAAGGTGATAAAACTCATTTCCATGGCGTAGAATAAAAAACTAAAAATACAAATTTCTAGGTACACAACCGCGCTGAAGAAAAGAAACTAACCTGCGAGTGGTGACGAACAGCTTTACGCCCAGTCCGATCGGAGAGGAGGCCCAACAAAACCGCAAAATAGCGTAGCGGACGCCTGGCAGCAACACACAAAAGCTCCCTGGGCGTTCCAGAGGGTCGCCTTGCCCCACATGTCCTTCCAATAAGATGAAGACAGCTATATCCAAGCTTAACGAAGAAAAAAGCACCCTGGGCACCAACTTCACACGATCGAATCGAGGATGGAAAAGAATGAAAATTGGCCAAAGCAGTCCACAATCTCAGATTACCAAAATGTTCCGAAATTCGGAAAACGAAAAAAAACTATAAAAGTGCAGATGTATGTGCCAAGCTGATAAACAGTACTGTTCCTTTGTTCAGAATTAAGACTGATGTTATTAGGGTTGCCTATCCAGCAGGTACAAAAATGGTATTTTTAGAAATTAAATGTAAATTGCCAAATCTGATTAATTATTTCAACTATAATATATGAAAATGTTCCGGGTGGTGTAGCTTGAACAAGCGTCCACGTTCGATCAGTAGAGTTAAGCAACGCTCTCTCTGGTCAGAACTTGGATGGGAGTTCCACGGCTGCTTCGCTCGGGGCTTTGTGGTACGGCTGCCACGAAAATAGTTGGTCCCGGATGTCATAATAACATCATGACAGTCGTTAGTGGGGTTGGAAGTCCCCATAAATGTACAGCGACGCCTATAATTGGCCTAACGGCTGTTGGCTGAGTACGGAATAAATAAATAAAATGAAAAAATGAGCGTAACAAGGTCTGAAGCCAAATTGAAGGTGCACGTTCAAGGAGTTTGGGAATGGCTGATAATAGGCTTATAGAACGGACATTTTTTGGATTATCGTGTTTTTTGCTTGGTTTAGGTATCATCAGATAATGGCCTGTTTCCAGGCGGAGGGAAATGGGAATGGTCTCGTGAACTGTATTTTTTCTACGATCGTGTCAAAATGACAACTTTGTGCACAGTTTCTAGTGCCAAAAGTGACGTTTGTAACACTTGTACTATTAGCGCCCGAATTACGTCTTTTTTGCTCGTTGACATTGGTGGCGTATTTTAATATAGTAAGTTTGAATGTCAACATGACCTAGTGTGCCGAAAAAAGTGTCATCGAACTAAGTTTTATATTTCTGTTACGATCGTAGGAAGAATAGATTATGATACACGTGTATAAGTGTCATTAAAGCACTAGCGAAGTTAAAAGCACTCCGCTTTGCGTCGTGCTCTTAAACTCGTCGCACGTGCTTTAAAGGCGTACTTATACACTAGTATCATAATATACTATATTAGTTTGGAGCAGCAACAGTTGTTATTGTGACGTTTTAGCACAGATCTACTAGTTAGTATTTATGAACTGCTATGTACAGCTGCGGAAATATAAAGCGGGACACTAAAATTTGCCTAAGTTAAATTGTCTGAATGAATTCATTGTTGGTGCTATCCCAAGTTGCTTATATTGCATCAACAAGTTCTTTTTGGTTCATTGGTATGTGGTAGATATGATTTCATGAACAATTAGGAAGGCAAAATTGCAATATTCAAATTGTGAAAAATTGTCTTACATGACTTGTCCCGGTTTATGTTTCCGCGACTGTACCACCGTATATGTTGGGTGTAACTTCTAAACATACAATGCTTACTTGACTGCTATACTCAATAATGTTATTAATATGGCATAGCTACATTATTTGAGTTGGACGATCGAAATTGCAAAGCAGTCTAATCAAGTTAGCATATAATTGTAGGTACTGTTCATTTACTTTAGATACCAACTGGTAACTCTGACATTTGTTGGTATTAATTTATGTTTCTTCAAGGCAATTTTCAACTTATTGACATGTTAGTATGTAATTTTCAAAATAAATAAAATGTAGCAGCAAGCTTTGTGCTCAATAACATCTGGGTGTTACTTTAAAATCTAAAAAAAATTATTAACGATAACCTAACCTACTTCTAATTTTTTTGCGCTAACTATTTTTTAGTGTCATACAGTTGCACTAAAGATATCTATAGCGTTGCCTGCGTTGATTAACATAAACTGCGTCTTAGTGAAGCCTGCCAGCCAGCTGAATGTCGTATATGCAAATTATGGCCACTTCATGAAATTCGCTCTGGTTGACACCGTTTGACAGAACACGATCACAGATTGTTTATATAACATGTGTCAATTAAAAATCTTCAAGAAAATTACAGCAAATCCGTGTAAAAAGCGTGAGGTCAGTGTTTTAAATTAGTACTATCATTGCAGGCGACGGTGAAAAGTTTCCGTGTTTGTTTAGTTGACGCTTCAATAGATTATAATAGTAGAAAATTAATTAAAAATCGCTGCAAGTAAGATACATGATTATTGTATAATTTCGGGCAAATCTATATATATATATATATAAACTAGCTGACTCGGCAAACGTTGTTTTGGATTATGAGATGATGTGGAAAACCCTTCAAACCATTAAGTACAGAATCATAAAAGTATGACTGCAAATAGAAAGTCGTACAGTGTATAGAAAAACACACTTTCGATATTTTCCAATTTTTCGGCTTTTTCTTTGGATTTTTCTGAATTTTCTTTTTTGCTAAACCACCTCGGAAGTAAGACGAACAAAACAAAAAAATCATCCAAATCGGTCAAGTCGTTCTCGAGTTTTTGCGTTACTACCACACGGCGGCGGCGATTGATTTTTATATACGTATATAGATAGATGAATGTTAATTTTGTTTGTTCCGTATGCGTTCCTATACCATTCATCCGATTGCGTTGAAACTTAGGTGAGTTGTTGTGCTCGCGCCCCCGAAGATTTCTGAATTAATACAACCATTGTTTTCAGTGTATGAGAATTGACAGAATTGAATTGAATCAAATACAAACGACATTTCAGTTCGTGTGGGACATAACAAGTGGTGTTGATTGTGAAATTCCAATTGACGGTCTACACTAGATAATAGATATTACAGGCATTTTCTTTGCTTTTTCCAAGTGACTTTGTATTAGGTGTCACAAAGCATTACCTTCGCTGCCAAATCAATTATGCCACCCAAAACGATAAGCGATTGGTCGATCTATACCTCAAGCACGAAAGAAAAAGTCATCACGCGCTTCAAAAACCGACGAGCAACGAGAAGCAAGTCTGCAAACCATTCGAGTACGCACTGCTCGATCCAGACGAACACTGCACGCTGATATAAATCTTGGTGCATTCCATTACGATGCTAATTATAATTACAGTCCTCATCCAAGTGTGGTTATTGAAATATATATACAAGGTGTTAATTAAGTACATAGACAACCTATAAGAGGTGGTTCCTTGATCAATTTTAAGAAAAAAGTTCATACAAACATGAGACCTAAACGGTTTCGCTTTCAAAATACAGGATGTGGAAGTTTAAACAATTTTTTTTTCAAATGTTTGGAAAACGGTAGGGATATTCTAATGAAACTTGGTGTAGGTTAGTATTTCATAAAGTGGCATTATTCGGTCAAAATAAATTTAATTCATTTCCACCAGTGGTGGGAACATCGGAGTCACCTAAGTTACCTTAAGTTAAAAAACAATTGTTACGCCAAAAATATTGAAGCTATTATAAGATTGTTTGTTATTAGATAATAGTTTTTTAAACTTCTTTAAACTGTATTTTGAAAACGACGCCGTATAGGTCCCATTAACGTCCAATGAACAAAATTGCTGTTACAGATTTTTCTCTTTTTCTCGAAAAAGGTTTGTTCTAACAAAAAACTAAAAGATACATATTTTGTACAGCGAATGGATAAAGCTAAAATACTTGCCGTATTGGCTGAAAAACAGTGGTGTACAAGATTTGTTTAAAATAAGGTAATTGAAGTTGCTCTGATGCATGCCACTGGTAGAAATTCATTAAATTTATTTTGACCAAACAATGCCACTTTATGAAATACTAACCTACATTAAGTTTTATTACAATACCACTAGGCGTTTTTCAGATTTTTCAGAAAAAAATAATTTTTGTTTAAACTTCAACATCCTGTATTTCGAAAACGAAGCTGTTTAGGTCCCATGTTTGTATAAACTTTTGATCTTAGAATTGATCAAGAAATCGCCCCTTAAAGTTTGTCTGCGCACTAATTAACACCCTGTACATAAAAATTAATGTTTCTTCGTTTGTTCCGTATGCTTTCCTATACCATTCTTGCGATTGTAAGTGTAAGTTGTTGTGCGCACTCCCGCGAAGGTTTCTGAACAACCACTTTAGAATAGGTGGCGTTGGGGTCTAGATATTTCGATAAATTGCATTGAAGGTCCGATTTGGCTTACATTCAGAATATATGTTAGTTATGTGGAAAGAAATATTTTTACGAAAAATGGACCCGGTAGGTTGCGCTGGAGTAGAGATATTTACGAAAATATGTATTTACGGTCTAATTTGGATCATATTCAGATGTGTGTACAAAAACAAGTTATTTTTGGACAGAACAACGTTTTCCGGGTCAGCTAGTACATTACAAGTTTAGAAGATTTTGATGGCATAATTAGCTGAGAACAACACAAAGAGCGATTGAAAAGACTATGTTAGGAGTAAGCTTACGAGACCACATAATACATAAGTTACTGGTGTGTATTCCATAATAAAGAAATATTTACCGACTGACTGTTTAACCGATTATTTAAGCGTTCAATTTCAGATTTATATTTTTCACACAGTAAGGTAAGTTCCTGCTATTTTGTTATTAAGGACTAGCTTTCACAAGGAATCTTTAGGTTCTGTTACAAGGAGAAATGGGGATTCAAAATTAAAAAATACCCGTAAACCTATTTGTTTACCATTCGGGTTCATTGCTTGCAATAAGCACAGGAGAACGGGGAACGGAAATAGGAGGGGGAATTAAATCTAGATTAAAATATAAATATAGTAAAAGCATGGTTTTATCGTGCATACTCGTATCTTATCTGTTTTTCTTTAAATTTTGGAATTGCATTAAGTTTCGTCTGTCTCATGAATCAAGCAAATATTCAGTGGCAGCGAAGTGCAATGAACACACGTTAGATCTCTCACTTGAAGGTTCAAAGTCACCTTAAATAGAAATTACGATTTCTTATAAGTAAATCTAAAAGTATCACTTCGAATAATTTGAAAAATTTAGAACACTGTAATACACCACCGCCGATATTAACCAAAAGATAGCAGCAGGTTAGTGCAAACACCACGCAGCTCTAGAAGCTGTCCGGTTTTTGCTGCAAATAAGTATGCAGAGAGCTCCAAAATGATGCTTAGCTCATATACCTTCGGCGGGAGCTGTCCCTGCAGCAAACGATCCGGAGAATTTTTCTGCTTCGAATCGAACAAAAAGAGCTATTTCATGAAAAAGTGGAGCTGCCTGGTTATTGCACCCAACCTTTCAATTGTTTTATTCTTCACAATACCATGGGCTACGCTTTTATGAAAAACGTATTATATTATTGTAAATATTACTTTCCGATTGTCTTTATCAAAATAAGTTTAAACCATCAAATAAAAATATTAAACACTTAATCTTAAATAATTTTACAAACTATCAAAATGCTATTTAAAACGCCGTGGAAATTACTATGTAGTTTGACAACGAAAAGATGATTTTTTAATGAAATCTAACAAATGTTAATTATATAGGTAGTTAAAGTTTTCATATCTTAAGAAGCACTAAAAAATTAAAAATTACCATGAGGCAAACGGCGAAAAACACACAAACAAGCACTGTGATCTTCATATTGTATAACACTAAATTGTTAGTTTTCTACTCAGTTATATACTAACACCATATCAAAGCTGAGAACCAATCTTTGCGGAAATGTCATCCGTCGTAGATAAACATTTTCAGTTCTGTTATCACCAGCATTTTTATTTCGGTACCGGAAAATTCATCGAAAACAATTTATCGAAACACAATTCATGGAATACAATTAATCGAAACGCAATTAATCGAAACAACAATTCATCGAAAAGACAATTAATCGAAATACAATAAATTTATCGAAGCACAATTCATCGAATCAACAATTCATTGAAAGGAAAATTTATCGAAATTTCGCATTGCAGGAATATCATCAGATTCTTTGAGGATAATATATTTCGTTTTCATTTAAATTTGTTTTGAGTTTAATTATACCGAACAAATCCATCCGAACTTTCCTTCACACTTTATCAAGGCTTAGGACCTGCAGCATGTTGCTGGGGTGTTTAGAAGTGTTTGTTGGTTTTCTTTTTATATTTATAAGAGCCCGAAAAGAAATTGTTATTTTATAAAATCCTGTGTTGTGTGCTATTCCACGCAAAAAATCGAGGATATTTTCTTGGTTATAATTTTGAATCAGCCGTACTATCTCTCTGCACAATCCTTGTAGTTGTACACCCGCTAAATACTGTTCGATCTGAAGATCATGCAAGCTTTGCTCCCGATGAATTGCTCCTAACTTCCATATACTAGGATGCTCAGCAGTAATTTGATGTTCAAAGCCTCGATGCTATATTTCTAAGGAATTATTTGTTTTTGGTAGGCCTTCATGTGCTCCATGAAAACAGTTCCACATGATGTCGGGTGTAAAATACTTTGCAATCGTGTGCGAGGAGCAATTATTCCAATTAATAAGAGAAATACAACAGATGTAAATGTTAGTTAGTAATAATGATTATTAAAGAACAATTTGAAAAAATAAGTATTTCTATTATCTGTAACTTCATTTACCTTGCTGTGTAGAGGCTGGTGCTTTATACACTTGCATCTGGAGGTACTGTAGCGACCGTCACCTGTTTATGTTGTGAAGGTGATGATAAAAACATATTTATAAACAGATTATTATATTGGTTATCGAAGTGAAACGTGTTTTCTTTAATCAGTATATGTAAGCATATTATGTAAGGTATAACGCCCCAAAGGCCGTATATCTAATATCTGGTAACCCCTAGACGTGTGATACGCATCACCTGCTTTCCCATGGAGCAACCTACCTGGCCAACAGTCCTGTAACTTCCACGACTTCAATCCAGCCTGCCGCTACGCTATCGTCCAATGGAGAGACATCAGTCTTCCTGCGAACTGCGAACTTCGCCTGCCTGCTAAGGTACCGTCAACTGAAGTGCCTTCTTTATCTAGCAGACCCAACCCAGATGCCTTCTACCGCAGTGAAACGCTACCAACCAGCCTAACCAAAAGCTGAGTGTTATCATTTATATACCTATATAAATGTCACTTGCAATTTAAATCAGCCAAATTACCGTAAAAGAAACTTCAATCGGTCATTTCTGGCACTCCCATTCTCCGCATATAACTGCACAATCTTCAAATGACAGTTTTTCCAGTTGACGGGTGACACAAATTGATATTTTGCAATACCTTCACGGCAACCTCTTTTGTGAGCACATATCGGAAATAACGCGTCAAAGTGCTATAAACTATATTCATTTTCAGACTACCAACATTGATCTTTTGACCTTTCTGGGGCATTTTACTTGCACCACACTCGGTCCAATACATAATTATGTTATTAACCGTAACATCATAACTCATATCGTTTTTTATTAATCTGCAACAGAGGTTAATTTTCACAAACTTCTCTGTAACACGGCTGTCTGCCTGTTTATCCGTATACTTACACAGCCTTCTCTTGCTTTCGTAATTCCCATTTCCATGGCATATGTCGACCAAATACGTTCAACGTCTACAACTACACGCATTCATAGCCGTCATGACCGGATGCATACAGCAACGTGAAACTAGACACGCTCATGCATGCGCCTTCTCCGGTTGCGACTTCATCGATCACATGATACAACCCACACACATGCAACCTCAATCATGTCCATGGGTGGCTTGTCTGCAATGGGAGGCGCATACATTCCTGACCCGCACGCACACTTCTGCTTCCACGTCATTTTTTCTTTAAATGTGCATTCACATGCAAATCTCCATTGCTTTCTTCTAGCAAATGAAGTTTTCCTTGCATGTTTTGCACTTTCGTTTATTGGCCACTTCTGCAGCTGCAACCGCAATCCGCACTTGCTGCTCGCGTGCCTCCTCGACCTGCACTGGTCTGGTACGTGCAGCAAACCCTTGTGCTCGGTCAATTGACGACCGTTGCACATTCACAGTGGCGTTCCCAGCCTGCTGCAGCTGACCACATGCACCCATGACCTACTCTGGTCCGTGTATAAGGCAGCAACTGGCGCTCGGTCTTGTATCGTCCAAGGCACACCTTTCCATGTGTTTATTTGTTTGTAGTCTATAATTTTTACTTTTTCATGCATACGCTTGCCGTTTTTTCTCTCTTTTCCAGCTTTCATATCTGAAGTAAAAGGAGACGCTCAATCAACGACCCAGACTCATGTGACCAGTTGCAGTGTATGTGTTATTATTATTTATTGTTATTGGTTTTTTAGGATAGTTGAAAAGATCTAGGAGGTTTTGTAGTTAAATATAATCCTATTACTTTCAAAAGCTATTAGCTGCAAGATACAGAAACACAGGAAAAATACGCTACACAAATACGACAAGGAATACATTTAGCCACAGAAAATCTCAAAACAGATAATATAGAACTACTTTGGAGTAATTTTAAAAACATTATATTAAACGCTGCCGAAAAAGTTTGTGGGGTAACTTGCTACAACAACCAGATAAAACAGACGGCATGGTGGAATAAAACAATTAAAGAAGAAGTAAAGGAAAATAAAAGGCTGTGGAAGAAATGTATTAATGACAGGAACAACGAGAATTATCAAAAATACAAAACACAAAGAACCAAAGTTAAGGAACAAATCAAAAACGCAAAGGCAGAATCCTGGGAAGAGTTTGGGAAGAGAATGGAAAGGAATAACGAAGGAAATGCTATATCGCATAATCAAAGGACTAAAAGAAGGAAAGGAAAAGACAACATACATTAAAAACAAAGAGTGTGAACTACTAACAAATGTAGAAGAAATAAAAGAAAGGTGGATGGAACACTTCAAAGAGGTCGTCGGAGCTGAACCAACAATGGACAAAAACGTTATAGGTGACGGTACACTGAATCACAATGAGGAAGTACGAACAGACGAAATAAGTAAGGAGGAATTAGAAGCGGCCATAAAGAAGTTAAAAACAGGCAAAGCAGCAGGTATAGATAACATAAAACCGAAAATGATAAAGTACATGGGCAAAGAAGGGACAAACTTACTCCAAAAAATTATCAACAAGGCCTGAAACTCAAAAACAATACCCCAGGAATGGCAGACCGCGGTGACTATACCAGTGTTTAAAAAAGGAGATCAAACGATATGTAACAACTACAGGGGAATATCGCTGCTCTGTGTAGCATATAAAATATACGAGACAATTATAGTAAAGAAGCTAAGGGATGCAATTGAACCTACATTAAATGAGAACCAGGCAGGCTTTAGACCTGGAAAAGGCACCCAAGACTGGATATTTTGTTTCAAGCGGATTACAGAAAACATAATAAATTATAATGGAAAACTATATAGCGCCAGCGTGGCTCTGATGGTTAGAGCATCGGACTGCGGCGCGGAAGTCTGGAGTTCAAATCCCAGATCTAAGCGTGGCGGGCGGCCTACCCAGTCGCTTTAAATAATTGGGAACCTGCGTTCGAAAGAACAAGGGGTAATAATGCGGTTGTGTAATGCGTGGTGCTCACCACATCACCACGTGTCATGAATTTGACACGCGACAGCCGGGTGTGAGAGCGAGGATACGGAAGCTCTAACCTTCCGCCTTGCAGGCCAAGCTCCTTCATGGGGTGTTAGTGCCTCATCATAACTATATACATGTGCTATCGACCTGGAAAAAGCCTTCGACAGCCTACCGAGGGAACTAATTTGGAGAACTCTAAGAGCAAGAAAGTTAAACAGACACCTGCTGGAAGTAATCCAAAGCATATATAAAGAAACTAAGAACAGCATAAGAATTGGACAGGCAGCGACACAAGAATTCATAAGCCACAAAGGTGTGAGACAAGGAGGAACCCTAAGCCTTTTACTCTTCATAGCGGCGATGGATGAAATATCCAAATCAGTAAATAACAGAGCGAGTAAAAGTGATGCTTGTAATAAAGGTATAACAGTAGAGCACATCATCCTAGAATGTACAAAATATGTAACACAAAGGCGACATTGTAATATTCCAGTCACACTGAAAGAAGCCCTCGCTAATAATACGCACTCAATCACAAACATATTACAGTTTATTAAAATATGTAATATCGCACGTCTTATATAACAATTTCAACTTGTAATGTAAGAAATATGTAATATTATTGTTCCAGGGTGTTAATGACCTCTGCAGTCGAAACACCATTAATAAACAAGATTAAAAAAAAAAGACCAAAGAGAGCAACATTAGGAATTAGAAACCTAGAACATGTCAGAGTAAGTGAGTTTATGTTTGCAGATGATCTAATACTAATAGCAAACACAAAAGAAGATCTCCAAAATAGTATTGATGCATGGAATGAAGAGCTGAAAGCAGCCGGCATGCAAATCAACATTAAAAAAACTGAAACGATGCTGATAGCAAGAGAACAAGAAAAAATCGAGCTGAAAATAGAAAATGAAAACATCAAACAAACTACAAAACTGAAATACCTCGGAGTCACTCTCAATTCTAAAGGCAAACTAGATCCAGAGCTGAATAACAGACTACGAGTAGCAGCGGGGATATACAGAACTTTGGAGAAAGCGTTTATAGGAAAAAGGGAGGTATCTAAAGAGACAAAGGTGAGTATATATAAATCAGTATATATCCCAACTATTATCTACGGAAGCCAGGCATAGACCCTCACTAAAAGGCAAAAAAGCAGAATACAAGGGAGCGAAATGCGCTATTTAAGAAGAATATGTGGAATAACAAGAAAGGACAAGATAAGAAATAATGAAATAAGAGACAGTCTAAAAGTACAACCCCTTATAAACACCATACAAAGAAGACAGCTATAATGGTTTGGCCACCTATGTAGAATGAAAAATAACAACATAGCGAAAAGAGTATGGGAAATGGGTACAGACAAGAAACGGAAGAGAGACAGACCAGCTACAACATGGAATGAACAAATAACAAAGACACTAGAAGATAGAGCAACCACCTGGGAAGAAGCGAAGAAGCAAGCAAGGAACAGAGCAGAATGGAAAAAATTCTGACACATCGACACCTCGGGGTACAAGAAGACGGATTAAGTAAGTAAGTACTTTCATACGGGGTTATATTAGTTTTCTTACCTATCTTCTCTACCTTTTTTTCTCTTCTTTTGGGAGAGGGGGAGGGTTGGGCAGTAACGTAGCGATCGTCACCTCTTTATGTTGTGAAGGTGACGATCAAAACATATTTATAAACAGATTATTATATTGCTTATCGAAGTAAATCGTGTTTTCTTATATCAGTATATAGTATAAGCATATTATCTAAGACATAATGCCCCAAAGGCCTTAAATCGTATAGTACAATGCTCAACTTTAACTAAATTCAGGTTACAGAGTTGGAGCACGCCTTTTGTGCTCTTCGTGATGTGTTGACGTTGTTACTTTATCTCTTAGGTCTGTGGTTCTGAGTAGAGCACAGTTAATTTGGTGGATTCCAACCGCCACGGCTGCGAAAAAATTTCAGCCCCCGCGGGATTCGAACCGAGGACTTGCTTAATGTAAGTCCAGCGTTTTCCCAACTGCGCTAAGCGGCATCGTTTTTTGAAAACTAAGTAACTAGAAAAAACAAATGGTAATGTATGAAACATATTGTTTATGACAATTGATTCAAAATGTCATCATCGAGCTCGAATGCAAACAAGACGTATGCGAACAATTGGGTTATAAACAAGCGCTATTAGTGCACCATTTCCACGAGTTTCGTTATATTTAATTCTTATTTGGCCAAGTAATTATTCACATGTTTTATTTGGACGCTGTAAACCAGTTGCTTCAAACGCCCTGTATATATCTAGTTCAAAGGTTTTTGTCAAAATACTAATGATTTTAATGTAAATCTGCTGTATGTAACAAAAATAACACACAATAAAGAAACACCTTACGAAAAAATCTGTAAAGATGTTTAGACAAAGCTTGCTTCTTATGGTCGCAATGTAGTTACAAAATAAGTAAAATTATATTTATTTTATCCTATTATGTAATTATGACAATAACTCCTTCGCAACGAGTTGCGTTAAGATGCATTTAACAACACTAGTGTTGTTAAGAAAAATAACATAACGATACTTTATTAGCATTAATCACATGTTGACAGCACTGAAATGTATTGTCAGTCTATGTCAAATTCGATGTTAGTAGGTTAGGTTTTGTTTGTTATTTGACACAAACTGACGCAAAAGTTAACCTGAAAATCTCAAATTTAACATAACCTGACAGTGCTACCACCAATACAGTATTGAGTTTTTATTTTACTAGTGATACCACCACTCGCTGTTGTGTCATTAATAACCATTTTTCCTATTTTTTCAAGATTAGTATTTTAGGATAAAATAAACCGTGTTACGATATACGTAACGTTATTCGCTTTCTACATTACTCGAGAATTTTAAAGAACTCGCTCCTAACGTCGCTCGTTCATTCAAACTATTCTCTTGTAATGTAAAAACCTTGATAACGTTACTTGTATCGTAAATTACTATTACATTGTCGAGTTATATTTTCACTTCAGTACCACGTAACTTTCATGTATAGTCCATTTATCATGCCAAAATAGTTCTTAGATAAATAGGACTAGAGTATATTAAAGTTTATTAGTCGAAAAATATTTTACATTTCAGTTTTCAAGTTTGTTTATTTAATAATCCCCCTAAAACATATTTTTCTATCTCCTGACTACCATTATTTAAATTGAATGCCACACTCTAGACATTTTATATTAGGACTTTGATTCATTATCCTGCAACATTAAGTTGTTTGCATTATAATATTTCCTAGCCTTTTTCAATGATTACTATACGAATACTATTCCATTCTTTGCACTTAATTTTCGATATATTTAAATTATTTTCTCTCTCTATGTACCATAGCAATATATTAAAAAACAAACCAGGAAATGAAACATAGCGAAGATACAGGGAAAGAATGGCTAAAACACTTCGAAAACCTGCTGCAAACGGAAATTCCTGACATAGAAGAGATAAAAGATGAAGTGGCTAATCAAAAAGGAAAGACAGATCAAATACAGCCATCAGAAGAAGAGTTTGAGGAAGTGATAGCAACTCTAAAATCAAACAAAACAGGAGGAACCGACAATATTCTGAACGAAATGATCAAACATGAGGGAAATCACTTAAAACAAAGATTATACAAACTAGTAATTCAAATATAGGAAAAGGAATGGATGCCCAGCCAATGGAAAAGGGGGTTAATAGTGCCATTACTAAAGAAAGGAGATCTAAGTGTATGCACAAACTACAGAGGAATTAGCCTACTAAATGTAGCATACAAAATCCTGACCACACTAATAAATAAAAAACTACTGCAATTCGCAGAACAAGAAATAGGAGATTACCAACAAGGATTTAGGATGGGCAGATCCTCCTTAGGCGAGATACATTAACCCAAATAATTGAAAGAGCACACGAATACGAAATTGGACTACAAATCCTCTATGTTGATTTCAAACAAGCCTTTGATAGCTTAAAGCGAGGAATTATAATAGAAGACATGAAGAAAATCGAAATACCGCAAAAATAATAAGATTGATTGAAATGACAATGTAAGAATCAAAAGCAGCAGTACTCAACCAAAGGGAAACGATAGAAGACTTCAAAATTAATTTAGGAGTGAGACAATGAGACGGCTTGTCAACAACGCTGTTTAATCTAATGCTAGACGCAATAATTAGATATTGCAAACTCAAGGTAACGATCAGTACAAAGTCACAACAAATAGTGGCATACGCTGACGATCTAGCGGTTATAGCAAGGAGCAGGAAAAGCTTAGAGGATGTTGTGCAAAAAATTTAAAAGGAAGCAAGCAAAAGAGGATAGAAAATTAATCAGGAGAAAACTAAATACATAAGAGATAAGCAGAGACCGCACACAGAATGCACACAAGAAAGTAAATATAGGAAACTCCCAGTTCGAAGTGGTTGAAAATTTCAAATAATTGATAAAAAAAGCAAAGAAATCAAGCAATAGACCAAAGAATACAAGAGCCTACTACAAATATAACACCATAGTGAAAGACAAAAACATAAGCAGGGCCACCAAAATAAGGGTATACAAAGTAGCAATTAGACCAGGGGTTATATATGGAATGGAAGCGATGACTGTAATAAAGGCGGAACAAAAGAAATTAAGAATTTTTTAAAGGAAAATAATAATAAGAATTTTTGGAGGGAAGAAAATAGCGGAAGAAATTTTTGCGAATATTAATGAATTCGGAGATGAGAAAAATACTAAGTAGAGCAGACATTGTTAAAATAATGAAGATACAAAGAATGCGCTGGTGTGGACATCTAAAAAGAATGGGATACGGCAAAGAGGTGAAAAAAGTAACAATGTGGAGGCCTAACACTGCAAGACCAAAGGGAGGACCAAAGTGTAGGTGGGAGGTTCAGGTGATTAAAGACTTAAAGACATAATAACTCTGAGAATTCAAAAATGGAGGAAGAAGATGAAACAAATCTTTAGCTTCGGCTATTTGTTTCAATTCAATAATGGAGGCAGAAGATGCAGGACCAGAACACCTGGAGGAAGATAACAGAAGCTAAGACAAGCAATACGTTAGACTAGACGAAGAAATAAAGAACGTGAAGTAACTCACCACATTAAATCAGTTTTTCAAGCTCAAAAGGAGCGGCTGCAATCCCAAATGCGATGTATAGCCAGTTAAAATATAATAATATATAAATACCTGGAATATTTTCTAATGTACGAAAGACTCAGACAAGGTGACAGCGTGAATCTATTGCTGTTAGTTATGAATGATGTTATAACTGAATAACTAGAAAAACGAAAGTGGGAAACTGGAGATTACAACTAATATATATGTATACAAAATGTATACTAGTATACGCCGATGATGTAGTAATTATAGCAAATATCAATGAAGAATTGCAATCATAATTCCAGAAATGATGGTATTAAAAGAGGAAGATACTCATATGGAAGAAATAAGAATAAACGATGAGATAGTGGAAGAAGTGAGTAGTTATAAATATTTAAAAACGATAATAAGTTTCAAAAAATGGTAAAATAGACAAAGAAATTATAAACAAGATAAGTAAGGTAAGATAAGTCACCGGTAGCATCTAATTAACAACCGTTGGTTACGAGTGGTGTAGAGTTAAAACGTGTGTGCAGCAAGCGCTTTTAGCCCCGCGAGTGACTAAAGATGCTTTATGCATGTGTATCGTACAATATTTTATCTTCGACAGAATCTAGAAGCCACGATAAATAGAAAAATTATTTTAAATTTAAATTAGGATTACTGCATTAAATAACAGGTTTGCCTTGATAAGAAAAACTTTACCCTAGTAACCGGTCGTAATTTTTCGTAGTTAAAAATTTTCACCATGTTGATCCTGACGACATGAATAATGAAATCATGTTATTAAACAGTCGTTTTACTAACTTAAAACTGCCAACTAAATGTCAATTGTAGACACTGTCGTAGATAAAATATATTAAGAGTATGATTGACGTTGTTTCCAAAAGTAAACTTACAATAACATCTATGGAAATATGCTACGTACCCGTATTTACAAGTGCATTCTCCACTGATACAACCCATTCGCTCCATCATATCTTCTCCCCAGTAACATTCGAAATCGGCGTCGCAACGTTCTTTTAATCCTACAAATAAATACAGCAAATATAAGTATATTTAATTAAAATATTCATTTAATTATACTTGAAGCAGGAGTTGGAACTTTATATACGAGTAGTCGGCCTGCACTAGAACGTTTTATTTATTTATTGTTCATTGACATGTTAAACAGTGTTTAACATGATCGCGTCCTCGAATGTTCAAATGCATTTAACATGCATCCACTCGAAGGGACAATTTCTTCCGTGGCAGAGGCGGCAATCTTTTTAATTTCATCCGGGATAACAAGGAACTCGTTTTGCGTTTCCATTTTAATATTTTTCTTTTGTTTACGACAGGCACTATAGCAACATCACACATATTCATGATAGTCCGTTTTCAATTTAGCAGTTTTTAATAATTATTATTGATTCAAAATTATTGCCTCAATGAACAATAAACTAATGAAAGCATTTCGAGGGGTAACCGTCTTAACATTTCTCACATAAATTATCACTCTTGCTTCGCTACGCTCGCTCGAGTGGTAAAAATATGCTCAATGTTAAGACTGAGTTACCCCTCTAAATACGTTAATTACTATAAACATTACCGTTCTAACTTTCCACATTTATTAAACAGAAGTGTTTTAATGCTTTCCGATCTCTGGAAAAAACTGTTGATTTTTATTAGCAGAATACCTTTTCGCGGCATCTTTCTTCTAGTTTAGTAATTATTTTAAACTTTTTCGTAGAGAACAGAATTTTTTTTGGTAAGGCAAAATTTGGTAGAAATAAAGCTGATTAAATAGTTTAGAGCCAAATTTCATACTTATTTTTGTTTTAGTTCAGCTACTAAATAAAACGATGTCAAAATATGTCATTGTAAGTGGTACACATAAAGTTTGATAGCTCGAAAATGTTAAAAATGTTTTTTCGCGAATATCTTCGTTCCTATCGGCTTTACGACAAAGACAACTATATGCAAGGGCAAACTTTGGAAAATTCTCTATAAGAGAGATTCCTTCAAGTTTTTTTTCAGACGAGCAACTATTTTCCGTCATCAGCTCTGAAACTGTAAGCCAATTTAGTTATGGTATGAACGTACTTTATTTTACACTAACTTCGACTTTAAGTGCACCGTAAGATTTCTGTGAATAAGAATCAGTATAAAATTCGTTTATATTGTTTATGTTTCTGAAATTAATTATAGAAAGACAAACCGATTGAAATAGAGTCACTATGTGGCACATTTATCAGAAAAATCACTCAATTTTCAATTCTTATAAAAAAGGTTGTTGGGATATGGTTTAACAAATACATTATTAATTTTCAGACGAATTATCTGAGTTTACTTTTATCAATCTTTCAAATGATATACACTGGATTTACGGATTCAATAATTTACATCAGTGCTAATTTTTGGAGGTGCAGAATCACATTTTTCATAAATGCAATAAATAGCTATTTATGAAACATGTGCTAAAAGTGAATGTTTATGCACGAGACATGAAAATTATGAAACGAAGCCGAACGCTGAGTTTCATACAGCGAGTGCAATAACACTTTTAGCACGAGTTTGCATAGAATATTTTTCTTCTCTTCTTCTTCTTCTTCCTCATTTCTCTACTATCTCTTCTATGACGTTCTTCATTGTTTTTCTTGGTCTGCTTACTTTCATCTTTCCTCCCGTGATCGTTAGTTGATATTGTTTTGTCGTTCTTTTCATCTTTCATTCTTCTAACATGGGCAAACCAATTTATTTGCTTTTTCTCCAATTTATGTGTTACAGGTTCTTGGTTTAGGTCATATATTTCCTGGTTTCTCTTTCTATCGAGTTTCGTTACTTTTAATATTTTTCGGAGAAATTTTATTTCCACAGCGGTAAGTTTATTTTTGTGTACGGGGAGGGTTGGCCAAACTTCTGCAGAGTAGAGCAGTGTTGGGATTACTATTTTGTTGTATATCTCTTGCTTTGTTTTTGTGTTAATTTCTCTTTTATTTAGTAGTGTCTTATTGATGGAGTAGTATACAGATTGTCCGGATTGTACTCGGGACATGGGAAATTAATGAGTGCAACAGGGATAAACAGATAAAATGAGTAGGTATGACAGAGATAAAACATATCCAAATTTATCAATATACAATGGACACTTTCACTAGTCTCATTAAAAGTTACAAAATTACAAACAATTCTGGATATGCCTGAACGTGAAGGAATGGGACGATTTTGAAACGCAGTTATAAATAAATTTCTAGTTTCATTAATTTAGTTTTCAGTATAAATCCATTTAATTATTTGAACCTTTTCTGCTACCGTGTACTGCATTTCTAATGACAGATACGTTTAATTTATTTAAAATATGAGCATCCATGAAAAGTTTTGAAAGTGTCCATTGGTATAATAATAAATTTTGATATGTTTTATCTCTGTCATACCTACTCATTTTATCTGTTTATCCCTGTCGCACTCATTAATTTCCCATGTCCCGAATACAATCCGGACAATCTGTATATTGTTAGTTTTCCTCACTTTCTTTGCTACTTCTACTCTATTCTACCGTCATTGCTGATAATTGATCTTAAGTAATTATAAGTTGAGACTTTTTTCAATCTGTGCATGTAAATTCTTTGATGTTGTCTTTTTTTACTTCCTCTTATTTCCATAACTTTTGTTTTATCGGTATTTATTGTCATCCCCATGTTGTTTATTTCTTCTTCTCATGAGTCAATAATTTTTTGCATTTTTGATGATTTGTCGGCTATTAGTGTTATATCATCTGCATATATTAACGCCTCTATCTGTATCGGTGTTTTAAGTTTGCAGTTTTTGAATAATTTGTCCATATATATGATGAATAAAAGATTACTCAGTGAGTCCCTTTGTTTTAACCCTTTACTTATTACAAATTCTTCCGATTGTGTTCCATTTATTTGTACTATTCCTTTGACTACTCCGTGGACTTTGTATGGCTTTATTAACTTTGGTGTTACTTCTAAATGTTTAAAGATATTTCATACTCTTTTTCTGTCTATGTTATCAAAGGCTTCATTTCGGTCGATGAAAGTAATGTACAGCTCTGAGTTTTTCTTATTCTTCGCCTCTATTAAATTGCATAAGGTACTTATGTGGTTTGTCTCTTGCTTCTGAAACCCCCTGTTCATCTTCAAGTTTATTTTCTATTTGTACTCTTTTCTAAAATTTTGCAATAGATCTTTACGTCTATTGGTGCTAGCCATATGGCTATATAGCTGTTGCAGTCTACATATGTCCATTTCTTATGAATTGGAATTAATGAGTTGATTTCCCAATCTTTTGGTATTGTTAATGTTCTCCAAGCCCAACTGCATATACCTGTCAGCCATTCTATTACTTTTTGACCTCCATATTTGATTAGTTCTGGTGCAATTTCATCTATTCCTGCCGCTTTCCCTATCTTCAGTTCTTTTACTGCAATCTCAATTTCTCCTGCCTGGATTTCCTTTTCGTCGCTCGGTATTTCTTCATTTCGCCTCATTTCCTCTTCCTCGTTTTCCGGGCTTGGTGATATGGAGAATTTGTCTTTGTAGTAATCTCTCCAGACTTCTACTATGTTCTCGGTTTCGGTGTATAGTATTGCTTTCTTATCTTTAATGTTTCTTACTTGCTTATCTCTTCGTGTTCTCAGCCACTTCACCACTTTCCAGAAACTTCTATTGTTGTTCTCTTTTAATTGCTGGATTTCTTCACCGACCTTCATCCATCTCTTCTTTTTTGCTTTTTGTAATACTGTTTTTGCTCAATTTCTCTAATTGTTATATTCTATCTTATCTTCTTCGTTTCTAGTTTTTAAATACTGTTTGCATACGGTTTTTTTGCTTTACTTTTGGTTTTACTTCCTCATTCCACCACTTTTATGTTTACTTTTCTGTTCTCCAAATATTTCTTTTGCGACTGTAACTAGCTTCTTTTTGAGTGTTTTCCATTTGTTATCTATTGTTTGGGTTTTGAGGTTTTTGTTCTCATTTTGTTAATTCCTCTTTTATTTTTTTGTTGGTATGTATTTATTTTGTCCTCCTCTTTTAGTCTTTCTACTTTGATCTTCTTGTGTTCGTGTCCTGGTTCCGTTAGTTTTACTACTAATTTTGTTTTTGCCATTATTAGTTTGTGGTCTGTGCTTAGCTCTGATTTTTTGTTTATTTTAACGTTATTTATTATATCTGCTGTTTCTTGGATATAAGTCATATAATCTATCATGCTTTGTACTTTTCTTTCTGTGTCTTTGAACGTACACTATATCGAGAGATCCAAAAAAAACTGTTCCTCAGCCGGCTGTGGAAATTCAACGTATGAATAATATGTTGGTGAAACTGTACGTCAATGTCAAATTCGAGGTTATCAGGTTAGGTTTTCCGTCAGTTATGACACAAAATGACGCAAATCCTTAGATTGCTAACCTCGAATTTGACATTGACGTACAGTGTCACCAACATATTATTCATACGTTGAATTTCCACAGCCCGCTGAGGAACAGTTTTTTTTGGATCTCTCGATATTTCCTTCTGGAAGAACGAATTACCTACGATTAAATAGTTTTTTATGCAAAAGTTGATCATTTTTGCCCATTGCTATTTTTTCCTAGTCCTCCATACATTCATCTATTCCTTTGTCATATTTCCGCAATTCTTCCTATTCTTGCATTCCAGTCTCCCTTTATTATTATGTAATCCGTGTCTTATTTATATTTGTCCAGAGCTCCTTTTAGCTCGGCGTAAAATCATTCTAGTACTTTGTCCTTTGTCCACTGTATTATTATTAACTCTCGGGAGACCTCACTCCTAGAGAGTGCGTCCCTCGGGCGGCGGATGGGGGAAGTCTTGGAGACAGGATTGCCGTGAATATTCATAATAAGCGACCGTGGACCAAAGGCCAGTTGTCCCGAGGTAACGGGGGCTCACCTTCATTGGGCTAATCACCCATAAGGCGGGAAGTTGATTCAGAGAAATACAAATAACCTCGGACCAGGACTGAACAATGGAAGACGAAATGCAAGGAAAAGGAAAACGAGATATGGGACTTGGAACGTTAGAACGCTTACGGAAAAGAAGTTGAGATTATAGAGGAAATGAAGAAATATAACCTAGATCTTGGGAATAAGCGAAACGAAAAAGAGGGGAATAGGAATACAAGATCTAGAAAATGACTGCGTACTAAGATACTCAGGAGTAACAACGGGAAGAGCCAAAGAAGGGGAAGGCATAATTACAACAAGGGAAATAGAGAGGTTGGTAACCAACTGGAAAGCGATAAGTTCAAGAATTATAACCATAGACCTGCAACATGAAGAAACAATAACAATAATACAGATATATGCCCCAACAGAAGGAGCAACGGCAGATGAGAAAGAAATATTTTATGAAGAATTAAACAAAGAGGTGGAAGAAGGGAGACAAAGAAGTAAGCACATAATGGTCTTAGGAGATTGGAACGCTCGAATAGGAAAAGGAGAAGATGGATTTGGAATGATCGGGAAACATACTGTAGAAGAGAATCTCAACAACAATGGGGAAAGGATGATAGAAATGTGCATAGACAACCAACTACTTATAGGAAACACGTTCTTTAACCATAAGAGGATACACGCGTACACCTTCGTGGAAGAAGCAAGACGGGTGAGAAGCGTGATAGACTATGTAACATACAGCACAACTGCCAGATACGCAATAATGGATGTAAAAGTAATTAGGGGAGCAGAATTAACAACAGACCACAGACTTTTGATAGCAGACACCAGATTCAGAACGCCGAAAAAAGAGAGACAAAAGGAGTATGAACAAATTAAAACTAATGAACTAGATATAGAAGAAAACAGACTAAAATATAGAGAACGCCTCCAAGATAGGCTAACAGCACAAGAGCAGCAAGAAGGAGAATATGGAAATACATGGAGCATAGATAAAAGATGGAATAGATTCAAAACGTCTATACTAGAAGCGGCAAGGATGTCTGTGGAATAAAAAGGAAGAAAGAAGGACAAAAAAAGAACAAAATGGTGGAATGAAACAGTAAAAGAATAAGTAAAGTTGAAGAAACAAGCGTGGAAAAACTACCTGAGTGAAAGAACCGAAAAAAACAAAGAAAGGTACAAACAAAAGCGTAACAAAGCCAAAGAAGCAGTCAAGGAAGCAAAGGCAAGATCATGGGAAGATTTCGGCACAACCATCGAACAATCGTACGGGGAGAATCCAAAGTTTTGGAAAATTGTTAAAGGACTAAGGAACAAGAAAGGAAAGCAAGTAAGAAGTATAAGAAACAAAAGTAAGAATAATAAGGTTGCAACAGAAATAGAAAACATCCTGAGAACATGGAGAACATACTTTGAAGATAAATATAGTGAAAGGGAAAACAGAGAAGAAAGCGATGAAGAAGGAAGACAAGGAAGGAACGAAGTCCAACAGGGAAATAATCGAGAAAGAGATGAGATAAGACGAGAAGAGGTAGAGGTAGCGGTAAGATCCCTGAAAAATTGAAAATCCCCAGGAATGGATGAGATAATATCAGAGATGCTGAAATATGGAGGAGAAATAGTAATAGACTGGATAACCAAGATCTGTAAGCAAGCATGGGATAGCGAAGTAATACCAAAGGAATGGGAAAAGAACCTTATAATACCGTTACATAAGAAAGGAAACACCATGGAATGTGATAATTACAGAGCAATAAGCCTGACACCGGTAGCCCTTAAAGTATATACAAAAATACTAGAAAGGAAATTAAGTGACGAGATAGAAGATGAACTGCAACAAGAACAAGGAGCATACAGACAGGGCAAACAAACACAAGACCACATATTTACACTGCGAATGATAACAGAGAAGTACTTAGAGAAGGGAAAAACATTACATCTAGCATTCCTCGACTTGAAAGCGGCTTTCGACACAGTGCCAAGACACCACATATGGGGTATCTTAGAAGAAATGAACGTTAGTATAAAACTTAGAAAGACAATCGAAAGCATATATAAGAATGTAGAAGGATGCGTAAGACTGAATGGCAGATGCTCAAAGAATTTTAAAATGAAAAAAGGAATCAAGCAAGGCGATAGCCTGAGTCCACTATTATTTATAATACTAATGGACAAAATAGTAAAGCAGTGTAAACTAAACACAAGAAAGACGAAAATAGGAAACTGGAATTTGAGACCAATTTACCTGCAGAGCTTGATATATGCAGATGACGTAGTACTAGTGGCCAATAGCAGAAGAGAATTACAAACAATATTAAACGAGTGGGTACAACAGATGGAGAACAAAGGTCTAAAGATTAATGAGGAGAAAAGTAAAATTATGAGAGTATCAAGGATCCAAGAACAACAAGGAGTAGAAATAAGAATACACGGCAAGCCACTAGAGGAAGTAGAACGTTACGAATATTTAGGCACAATAATATCAAATGACGGGAAAATAGATAAAGAGATGCAAAATAGAATAAGCAAAACGAGTAAACTTTTCTACACAATTAACAACACGATCATTGGAAAGCGAGAAATAAGCAGCAAAAAGACGAAAATGCACTTATATAAAACAATATACATACCAACACTCAACTATGGGTCGGAAAGCTGGACAATGATAGATAAACATAAATCAAAAGTAACTGCCTCAGAGATGAAATACCTACGTAAAGTACAGAGAAAAACGAGACGAGACCGAATCAGAAACCAAGTCATCAGAGAACAACTTGAACAGGAACCTGTGGTACACACAATTGAAAATAAACAACTCAAATGGCTAGGACACGTAGTACGGATGGAAAATAATAGAATACCGAAACAGGCTTATGAAGCAAGAATAGAAGGAAGGCGACCGAGCGGAAGACCTAGAAAGACATGGGATGATACAATAACAGAAATAGCATCAAGAAGAGGGAAGACACTAAGAGAAGTGAAAGAAATGGCTAGAAGCAGGAACAACTTTAGGAAATGGATAGATGGATAGAGGCCCCAACGCTATAATGGCAAAAAGGGAAAGACAAAGAAGAAGAAGAAGAAGTATTATTATTAATTTGATTTCTATATCTATTTCTATAGCTATAATCCTTCAAGATATTGGGTTCCAATTTGTAATTTTCGTATTTATTTCTTCTGCTGCTATTATTTCAACTCCTTCTTTTTTCCTTTCTTGTTCTGATTTCCCTGAGTAGTATAGTGTATATCCATCTTTGAGTGGTTTGTGTCCGTTTCTATTCGTTTTTGTTTCGTAATTGCATTATTTGTATGTTATTTTGTTTTATTTTCTCTATTAATTCTTGTTCTTTTCCGTTAATTGTTTTGATATTCCAGGTTGCTATTGTTAATTCCATGGTTTTGCTATTTTCTTTGATCTGATGTGTTAGTTCTGTTTGCTTAATCGTTTTCTCTTTTCGGCGTTTCAGCCAGCGTTGTCTTCGGTTGTGCCTCGTTTTTATGTTTCGTTATTGGTTTTCTCTTATGTACGTCTTCTCTTCTGGGGTTTTTGTAGATACGTCCTTTAATGGTGCCAGTAGCATTTGTACCTTATGTGTTTTTGTCGGTTTTGCCTCTGTAGTTGAAGGTTTATCGTTCATGTTGGATGGTTTCTTTACTGTTCTCTGCCTTTCTTCTGTTTCTTCTAATCCTAGTAGTTTCCTGTCCCTTTTCTTGTCTGTTGGCGCTTCTTCTGTACTTTGTCTCCTCTCTACTTGGAATATTTCTTCTGGTCCGTTTTTATCGTCCGTATCTACTATGGTAATATCTTATTCTTCTCTATCTTTCATCATCTTCCTCCACTTCTTGGTTGTTGTATAGTTTTTTCATTTATAAATAATTTGTCGTATTTTAAATAAGATTATTTGCTTCTCTTCTTTGCTTCCTCTAGTTTTGGCTTTAATTTCTTTCTCTCTTCGATTACTTCCTTCGGGTAATCTTCTTGTATCTAGATATTGGTTGTCTTTAGGTTAGTTCTATTTGTTAGAATTTGTAATTTTTTGGGGTAAGTTGTTAGTCCTATTAATATTGGTCCATCGTTTGTTCTTCTGTCCATTTTCTTTATGAAATCTATATCTTCCTCTCTTGACTCCACTTTCATTAATGAATTTATAACTTTTATTATTTCGTTTTCTAACTCCTAATAGTTTCTAGCTTGCGTTTTAATTCCGAGGAAAACTAGGT
This sequence comes from Agriotes lineatus, assembly GCA_940337035.1. Classification (NCBI taxonomy): domain Eukaryota; kingdom Metazoa; phylum Arthropoda; class Insecta; order Coleoptera; family Elateridae; genus Agriotes; species Agriotes lineatus. Next base: position 18,021 of record CALNHX010005927.1, on the reverse strand, counting down.
TTCTCCTTCGTAAGTTCCCGCTAGTTGTTTTATTTTCCTTTCATTATTTTTCACTTTCGCATTTGTTGTCCTTATTTGTTTTATTTATTCTTCGTATTTTAAATTAATATTATCGTTTATAACCTTTATTTCTTCTTTAAACAGTTGCCTTATAAAGGGTGTTTTTTTAGAGGCGGAGAATTTTAAATTGAAATAAAACACAGAACAATGTTTTTAATATCCATGAAATTGGCTTTATTTGAAAGATAATTTGATGGCATTTATCTTCGCAGTAAATCAGGCTGTATTTCGGCAATAACGCGTCGAATGTTGGCTTCCAAGTGCTCAATTGTTTCCGGTTTATCGACGTAGACATGCGACTTTACATATCCTCAAAGAAAATAATCTAACGGCGTCAAATCGCACGAAAGAGGTGGCCAGTTAACAGATCCACAAAATGGATCCACGAAATGGATCTGTTAACTGGCCACTTCTTTCGTGCGATTTGACGCCCTTAGATTATTTTATTTACTAGAAACCTGATATTGTACATTTTCGTCATAGAAACAAAATATGAAAAGCTACTCATAACTCCCAAGGGACTTGCCAAATTATTTCTCCCTCAAACTCATGGTAACCATGCAACTACAAATAACGTCTTAGCAACAATACAATGAGGCAATCCTTGATGTTACTTACATATTCTAATTTTAAATGTCATTATGACATTTTGAAATTTTATACTATTCTTACTAATACGCTAGTAAATAAAATATTGTATGCACCACGGGAGACGGAATGGGACGTTTCGCCGCCGCCGTTTTGCCACCGCCGGTTCGCCACGGCCGTTTCGCCGCCAAGCCGTTTCGCCACCAGCCGTTTCACCGCCGGGCCAGTTCGCCGCCAAGGTTAACGATTTCAAATTTATAGAATGTTAATGTCTACATTTAAGATTATTTTCAAAACAACAAATTCCGGGTGAAATTCGGTGCACGGTCCGATCTATTCCACATGCGCTGTCAGCGAAGTAAGGTTTATGGTACGATCAGCGTCCGTCAAAATGTTGTGGGTGTCGCTATCGTCTCGTAATTTTTAAAGCAATGTTGTTGCGCTCTCGGCGGTGGTTCAGGTTAATGGTTTATGTTAGTTGTTAGGTCTTGATGATTTTTTTAGAGAAAAAATACGAGAGAGAGTTTGTTCAACGTTACATTTTTCTGTTCACTGTTACATTTTGTGCATGCGCACTAGACTGGACCGTCCACCGAATTTGTACCCAAATTCCTTAACGTACCTAATTCGAAAATAACTACCGATTTAGTTTAGGTTAGGTCATGATCATGTGTGTATCTATATGTTATTCCAAATATTGAAATTGTTCTGGCGGCGAACTGGCTCGGTGGCGAAACGGCCGGTGGCGAAACGGCCGGTGGCGAAACGGCCTGGCGGCGAAACGGCGGTGGCGAACCGGCGGTGGCGAAACGGCGGCGGCGAAACGTACTAGACCCCACGGGAGATATTCATGTTCTTTACCTTTGGTTGACTTACAGACCATGTCAACCTCAGGGGAAAAACATATTCATATCTCCCTTAATGCATAAATATCTATTATTTGAGGATATGTAAAGTTGCATGTCTACGTCGATAAACCGGAAACAATTGAGCACTTGGAAGAGTGTGTGAAAATTGCAAGGTTTGTATATTGTAGGTTGCCTCGTTACTCCGAAGTGAAGTAAGCGGGCAGGGGAAGGTGGCGCGTCATCCAGTATGCAGGCAGACTGCTTGTGCGGTTACCAAGCTTATATGCTAACGTGTGTGTTGATAGCTTGTTTCTTTATTATCAGTTCCATTTACTGTTATTTCTGGACTTAGAAACTTAATTGACGTTAGTGTAGTTATATTTTATAGTGGGTGTATCTTTCCTTTGAACATTTTTCGTTATTTCATTAAGAAATTGCCAGCAAAATAAGTAGGTAGGCAGTTCATTTACGGAATATCGATTCTATAAGGAGCTGATGCACAATAATGTTAATAGTAAGAGAGAAAAATTAATGTAAATGCTATGTAAACGTTCCTTACTAGCATGCACGATATTCAAAGCTGCATATTGGTGACGTATTCGCGCGCTGTTTTGCCATTGGTGGAGAGTTACGAGGCAACCTACTATATACAAGCCTTGTGAAAATTGAACCTCCAGATTACGTCATGTACACGCCAGCCGCGGCGGTCACATGCCCGAAATCATATCTATAATATAATTTTCCTGAATGTGTGTCTCTGGCACAAAATAAAATCTCACGTTCCGGCTTCACAGATGTTTATATTTGTTTAGGTTTGGTTTTTCTTATCTTAGCGCTCGGCTCGGAGCTTGACCTTTCGCGTATCCTATTTCACGTGCGCGTAGCGCGCAGTTTGCTTGTTCAAACATAAATGCCATAAAATTACCTTTCAAATAAAGCCAATTTCATGGATATTGAAAACATTTTTCTGTGTTTTATTTCAATTTAAAATTCTCCGCCTCTAAAAAAACACCCTTTAGTATTCAAATCAATTTCCATGTTGCTGGATTTGTTTTTCTCAGTGTTTTTTCTTAGTTTTACTATTTGCGCCTAGTAGCACTATTACGCAACCGTATTATGCCGTTGCCACCTCTCAAAAAAAAGGGTAATTTTTAATTACTTAATTTTAACGTTGCGGTCCACGTATCTGCCGCGACTGGTTTCCGCAACCTTAGCGGGATCTTTATTTAACTCTCATTTAAATTACCGCACTTTCTTCGATAACGCAAAATTTGTCGAACCGCACAATTACTAGATAGGGTCCTGGCTTCCTGCGGTCGTTTCGATGTTTGAATTTCGCTATCGCTAAGCTATGGAAATAGCAATAGAAATGGAAAAAGAGGTGAATGAGATTAGAAGATTAGGAAGACAACAAGAGGGGAAAGATAGACCAATAAAGATGAAATTAAGAAAGTGGTCGAAAAAAATAGTGATCCTGAAAGGAACCAAAAAACTAAAAGGAACCAAAATATACATGGAAGAAAACTGCAGTAGAGAAGTGCAAGAGCAAAGAAAGAAACTAGTACAATACATAAAATCAATAAGGTCTAAAGGGCATTTAGCATCTATAAGATACAACAAGCTAATGGTAAATCTGGACATGTACACTCAAGAACAGCTGAGAGTAATTGAAACACAAAATGCAGAACAGAAGAAAGTGATGGAGGATGGAAACAAAAAGATAGAGAGCTTCATAGGAAATAAGGAACTAGCAAATAAAGAGGAGATAAGGAGACGGGGCAGCACAGTAAAAAAGAAAGAACTATTAGTCAAAGATATCCAGGGAGCAACGAAGGGGAAGACCTAAGGGATAAACTACTGAAGATTACGAAAACGGGAAGCAGATAAAAAAACTAAGGGATATTTATAATGGATGGAACATGGAAACGACACAGGCAAATGGAAAAGGAAACGAAAACGGTAAACTAATCATAACAAGTAAAGGAAAAGCTAGAACCCCACGAGCAGAACATAAACACAGAAGAAATACAATAAATGAAAAAATAAATATTAAAAACTGGGAATTTGCAACCTGGAACGTAACATCACTGAAAGGGAAAGACATGGAAGTGATAGATGAAATGGAAAAGTACAACCTAATGATATTAGGATTAAGCGAAACAAAAATAATAGGACAAGGAAATAAAAACCTTGGAAATGACTATAGAATATACAATTCGGGAGCAGAAATGGGCAACAGATCGAAAGAAGGAGTGGGGATAATAATCAAGAAAAAGCTATATAATAGAGTAATAAAATGCGATGCAATATCACCCAGAATAATCTCAATGTATCTGGAGGTCGAAGAGAAAGTGGTGATCATACAAATACATGCACCAATTGAAGGAAAATCAGAGGAGAAAATGAATGAATTCTGTGAAATATTACAAAATACATTAGATGGAGCAAAATACTCAACAGGGAAAGTACTAATTATAGGGAACTGGAATGCAAGAGTGGGAAATGACGTAAATAAAGGAATGGGTAGCACGGGAGAATTCGGAGAGAAGGAACTGAGCAAAAATGGAAGAAAAGTGCTGTAATTCTGCATTGCAAATAATCTAAAAATAGGTAATACTTTTTGGAACCAAACTAATGAGGATCGATATACTTACATAGCAGAGGGAAGAAACGCAAATAGTATAATAGATTATATTGTATATACCCAAGAAATGGAGAAGAAGATAAAGGAAGTTAAAGTAAACAAGAAAGCAGAACTGAATACGAACCACAGAATGGTCACAGCAAAAATATAAGATTCCATAAACGTGGAAGAAGAATGCAGGATATATATTAGGATAAATATAGAAAGGATGAAGAATGAAGAAACACAAATAAAATATACCGAAGAAACAGATAAGGCCCTCAAATTCCAAGAGACGGCGAACAGCCATCTTACAATGGAAAGTAGATAGAGAATATTTAAAGACACTATATTAAAGACGGCAACTACGGTATGCAGAATCAAGAAAATTCAAAAAGGGGAAAAGAGAACAAGATGGTGGGCATGTGAAGTAAGAAATACAGTAAAACGGAAGAAAGTAGCATGGAAAAGATATCAAAAAACAGAGAGGATGGAAGATAAAGAAAAGTATAACAAACTGAATAAACTAGCAAAGGAAGCAGTGAAGAGAGCCAAAAATAAAACATGGGAAGAGTTCGGAGACGAATTAAATGAGGATTTTAGAAATAATAATAGAAAATTCTGGAATAGAATAAAAGCTATGAGAGGAAACGGAAAAAACGAATTAAGCGGAATAAAGGACAAAGATAACTATTAGTAAAAGCAAAAGAGATGACAGATAGATGGAGGGAATTCTTCGCAGAAAAATTTGATAAACAATAAGGCGAAGGACTTGCAGGGAGAGAAGAGCCAGAAGAAGATTTAGGAGAAGAAAGGATGGATACAAGTGCCATAAGTAGAGAAGAAGTAGCAGAAGCAATATTAAAAATCAAGACAGGAAAAGCATGTGGAGAGGACGATATACAACCAGTAATGGTAAAAGGCCTGGGAGAGGCAGGAATAGACTGGGTATGGAGGATATGCAGGAAAGCGGAGGAAAATAACAAAATACCAGAAGAGTTGAACAATAATCTAATATTACCAATATACAAAAAAGGAGAAAGATCAAACTGTGAAAATTACCGAGCTATATGTCTGTCATCAGTAATCTACAAAATTTATACAAGAATTATAGAACAAAAAATAAGGAAGTACATAGAAGATAAAATGGAACAGGAACAAGCGGCCTTCAGAAAAGGAAGACAACCGGAGAGGAATTGTATTTAATATTTATTGATCTACAAGCGGCGTTCGATACAGTACGAAGAACTATAATGCTGGAATGTCTAAGAAAAATACAAGTACCGAGAAAAATAATAAACACGGTCAATACGATATATAAAAATGCAAAAGCAAATATTCAAGTAAATGGAAGCAGATCAAAGGATATAAAACTAAGAGTAGGGATTAAACAAGGTGACAGCTTAAGCCCCCTACTATTCATAGTTGTAATGGATAGACTATTGAAGAATGTGAGAGAAAACAGCCAGGGAATGAAAACAACAATTGGACACAAAAATATGATACCAGTTCAGATCGATGCAGATGACATAGTCCTAGTGGCAGACAGTAAAAACAAGATGCATAGACTATTAAACATATGGATAGAAGAAATAGAAAAAATGCATATGAAAGTAAACACTGATAAAAGTAAAGTAATGATAATCAACAAGAGAGAAGAAAGCGGGACATATAAGTTCGACCACAAGGGAAAAACATTTGAGGAAATAACAGCATGTGAATATCTGGGAAGCACATTTACAAATGATGGGAAATACTACCTGGACTAAGAAAGCGAATAAGATATACTACGCATTGGCCAAACCAATATTCGGGAAAAAGGAAATAAGCAATAAAAACAAACTAATAGTATATAACACCATAATCAGAACAACATTACTATACTCAAGTGAAACATGGACCGTGCAACAAAAACATAGATCCAAGCTGAGGTGCTAAAAAAATAGTCAACAAAACCAAACTAGATCACATAAAGAATGAAGACATTAGAGCTACACTACAGTAGGAACCAATAAGTAAGATGGTAATAGATAAACAACTTGAATGGTTAGGCCACCTCTTAAGAATGCAAGACGATAGAATACCAACGTAAGTTATGGAGGCTAAACAGTACAGGAAAAGGAAAAGAGGCAGACCAAGAACAACATGGATTAATCAGATAACCAAAATAGGACTGACGAGAGACAAAACACTAGCCGAGATGAAGAAATGTGCCGGAGACAGGAAGAAATGAATAGAATGGATACAAGGATAAACAAACTTCAACTCGACACCTGTTTAGGGTACCAGGGTTTTTAGATAAAGAAGAAGAATTTTGCTATCGCGCGTGCACGATTTGCCAGTGAAGATTCGTTTGTTATCAGCGGTAAATGTTTCCGTAAATTTTAAGTACTCCCTTGTTTCAACCGGTTTATATATTACTTAACTGCTGTTATTAGATACTTTTGATTAGTATACGGCTTTTAGTTGATCTTATTTAATATTTTTTCTACGATCTTAAATTTACTGTTATTAATCCATAAATGTCGATTTAACAAAGGTTTGCATTTATGACAGTTATAATTTATGTCATAGTAAAGAGATGGCCGTGTCGGTGCAGGTGACTTTCTGCAGCCAGTATTTGTTAAAGTTAGTTATCAAAGGACATTATAATAGTACACATTTTACTTTATTAATTACATAATGCTTTAATTATTTTTTAAAAACACTTTACTTCTAACGAAAGAAGTAACTAGAATAACTTTATAGTTTCACTTCCAGTTTAAAATACGTAAATTCAAAACGAGCTGTTTACTTTCAGCACGTGTGCTTAAAGTAAACAGCTGATTTCACTTTTAGCACGCTGATGTATAATACGTCATTTTTAGTTCGACAGGCTATCGGTAAAAGGCCTACGTTTAGTATTGGTCGTAGAAAAACAAAATTATATTTGATCTTCTCCTGCTTCTTATTTTTTTTTCTTTGTATTTCATTTGATAGAGGAGAGATGAGTTATTCAAGAAGATAATGTATTGTCATTTCTGTTATCAATTATCTCGCCTTTCTTCTGTTTTGATTAATCGTCGCCTGGTATAGCTTTCAGACAAGATTGGTGAGCACTGAAGTTAACATTTTTAGTATACAGCAACACATTTGTCCAGAATCCTTTGAACAATGACAACAAATCATACTGAAATGATAATCCGGAGCAGGATGTTACAATGTTCTTTTTGGCTCCAATAGATTATTTTTTGATGTTCACTTCCAATCTTCGGAACTAGGGTCATAATTTAACATCACTTAACTCGTAATAAGTACAATACATGACAACAAAACACTGTATTGCATTAAATGAAATTGGTTCATGAGAAGCGCCATGTTGTTAACAAATTTTACTCTTCTTGAAGTTTCGACGAGCATCGAAGTTGAAAAGATCATAAAACTTCAGCTGGAACTTACAAGTGCTGTCGTTTTTTAAGTAGTTTGAAAGCTGCTGTTTTGCTTTTATTAAAAGGGGCAGACGTTGTGTCACAACCGGAGAATGCATGTAAAAATAAAATATAGGTAGTCTCTGCAACTCTGTAAATTTTTCTATGAATCAATTTCTTCGAATTCAATACCGTTTTCTGATGTTTTGATGAATGACCATTATTGTTTGTGTTTTGCTAAAACTGTAGGAAAAACAGACCAGCAAAATTGAACTGATTACCACCTACACCTATTGCACAAGTGATTAAGTAAATGAATTTAATTCCGAAAATAACAGATGGATAACTAAAAATAATATATTGGAGCTAAATAGAACATTGTTGCTTCTTGCAACAGATTTTCTTTTGAATATGGTATTTTAGAATAAATTGTTCAAAAGGTGGTGGATCTATGTATAAATGTCAAAAATTTGGACACCATTTTGTACCCCTCATCCTTACTTACCTTTGAAGGCTTACACTTCACCGACTAGCTCAAGATACGGTTTCTTATCATGGTTTAACAATTGTGGGATTTTTAGTTCGTTTCACTTTCATATAAAGGTAAAAGTTCATTAATCAGAAGAAATGGGCGCCATAACTTTATTTAAAAAGTTTTAAATTCAATAAGTTTACAAAGGTTACGTATTCTTTCTAACAGTCCACAAATCAATTGTTATGCATTAGAGGCTTATACCTTTCTAATTTTAATACACATTATGTAATTATTTAGCAAGTTTTATTCTTCTCTGACAAGTTAGAATTTGTTCTAATAAAACGTTAGGATTAATGAATCTATCAGTATCTAGGAGATTTCTTATACCTATTTAATTAATAACCTCCGGTTCGTAAGATGAAAATATAAAGAGCTCTCTATACCCTCGTATTTCTCTTTCCTAGGTCTTAATTACGATTAATGATCGGTATTTAGTTTAATTGTTATCATTCCATGTAGTATAAGAAAGGTCCTTTATGAAAAAAAAACTTATTATTTGACAAGTGACCCAAAAACCAACTTGACAGTCACAGAACGATTTAATCTCACTTCAGGCCACATCACCTGGTAAGTAACTATTGTTTTTACTTGAAACTAATCTGTTATTGAATATTCTTAAGGCTTACGCCCTAATTTAATTATATTTACGCTATGACGCGGGTTTAAGTCTAACTAACGATATTAAACCCTTTCAGGACTAACATACGGTTAATGCAGAGAACCCTTGAACCTGGACCTCTCCATCTGCCAACATTAACTATGAAGAACTCCTCATCGAACCAAAGAAGTTGCCCTTGACTGGTGAGTGATCTCCTAACTGGTTATAGATTTCTAATTGCGTCCTCTCTTTTCCTTATCGCTCGTAACTTATCGACACACTTCTCCATGGCGAATATACAACTGACCAGAACTGGCGTCAAATGAAAAAGACCGACGAGCTGGTAGTCAAAGAGGAAGCCCTAAGAGCTGGTGGTCAAAGAGGTGACACTAAGAGCTGAATCAAGGAAAACCCTCTATTACGATTTGTATGTATTAGTTTGCCGTCTACCTACCAGTTATATAATAACTGCCCTTTTCAGAAAGAAAATGTTTGTGGAATTTATCCTATCTGCCTGAAAAATTATTATGTTTTAATACTATGCTGTATGAGTTAAATAAAGGCTTACTATTGTCTGCTTGTATCCTTTCTAAGCTAGGATTTTCAATTTGCTTCGCTTCTGCATAGAGAAGCGCCCTTTTGCTTTCTCAATTAAACAGGAAGTAATAATTTTTGTTATTTATTGCTCTTTTATTAACGTAACCATGTGCCTTCTAAATTAAATTTCAAAAAGGGTAGGCAACCCCTCCTACTGGTCTTGCGCTTAAAGTTGCCTATCTATTAGGATTAATTAATATTGAACGATATTCCTGTAGAAGCTACGATATGTACTGCTACAATTTTTGCCATCAACCGTCTTGTCTAAATGCTGTACCAGACGACAATTCATCAGAAAAACCAGACAATAACGATGGTAGCACAGAGATGACTATAGATGATCTTCTTTAACAACTCATCTCTTCTAAATCAAATTAAGATTTAGGATTTTGCGTAAACATCCAAATTTTGATACTATCGAAAAAACGGGAATTTTTTTCTTGATTTAATATAAAATATCAGAGAAATGGGGCACTTTTGACTGCTATTGAAAACCAAACAAAAATGTTGAAAAATTAGTCGAAAAGTTAAATTGTATTATCTTTAAAAGGGATAAAAACTTCCACCCATGAAATTCGAGGTAAAATCAGTCGAATTTTAATAGTTTTAGTAAACCAGTTAATTTATACATAATATGCCCATATTTGCATGCGGTAGCACCATCCCGCCTCGGTTTTAAGTCAAGTAAAATGTGTTAAAATATGGCTAAATATTTAGATTTCTTAAATTCTGCACAATAATTTTATATTTGTATTGATACCATTACTTTGCCAGTAAGTTAAATTGACGAGTAGTCAGCAAAAGCGTTCTATGCAATGTTAAACTCTTATGTTCAAGTTTGAAAACGAAAACGCGTAATAGGCAGTAGACGTAGATTGAGAGAATTTACTTACAACATTTACTTTTCCCACTAGTGCGAAAATGAAGGAGATAAGTAAGCGTTTTCTCACGAGAATAGATACAAAATTTTGTGTTTGGACTACTTTACGTTATCTATGCTAAACTATACTATATCTTTCAGAGTCACCAACTAAATTAACTTGAATATGTGTATCTTCTAATTATATTAGTTGTCAAGCTACGTCAGTTAAATTAAAATATGGGCATTCATTTATCAATAAACAATTTAAGTAGTTTCAATTTTCAAAAAAATCCTAATTCTTAGAATTAAAGACTAAAATAGTATTTGGCGTAATATACTCATGCTCGTGATTTTGTTAAAGGCCCATAAGGAGACAGACTTGAACTTGTGATTACTCCTACTTGACTTTAAATACTCATTATAGGCAACCATCCTTACGCTTGTTAAACTCTGCGTTTTCACTCACACTACCTTAATTCTTGAGAAAAGGATTAGTTTGCCGATCAACGGAATGTTTCAAATATAGTTTTCTAGCAATTGGCAGGCAGTGTCGTGAATACGTATACAATATAGATTCTGTATAGCTAAATGCAATACCAATATATTAACCAATGCATATTTTGAAACACTGAGAAATATTTAGGTACTGTAGTTGTTTAATTATAGTATGGTTTGGTCTGTCTTGTACTTTTTTTCTACATATTATTTCTGTGTACTATTTATTGGAATAAATCAAATCATCTAATACAATAAAATACAGTTTCTGAAATGCTTGTAGGTACCCACGAACATTACGACACTCTAACTATATAATATTTACATATTACAAGTGGAGATAATTTAATGGTGCTCTTCCTATAGCATCACGCTCTTTCCGCACTTTAATTTGTAATTGCGCTTCACTGTTTATTATAGTCTTCTATGTGTTTTGGCAGTCTGTACTATTTTCTTCCAAGTTTTTCTTTCACTACACTTTGTTATCCAATTTCTTATTTCTATTACCTGTAGATCCTCTAATATGTTGTCTTGCCATGTAGTCTTCGGTTTCCCTCTGTATTTTTTCCGTAGGATTCTACTGTGTCAATCTTTTGCTTGTGTTTACGTCTTCGCCTCGCATGACGTGCCCAAACCATTTCAGCTTCACTGATTTCACAAACTTTACTATGTCCTCTCCGTTCATGGTCTCTACCAGTTTAAAGTTCATTCTTCTTCTATACTGTCCATCTTCCATTTTTTTGGGTCATACAATTCTTCTTATAATACTTCTTTCGAAGCGTCTTAATTCTTCTGTTTTTCTGTATGACCATGTCTGCATGGCGTGTGTTACTACGAGTCGTATTAATGTTTTATAAACTCTTATCTTCCTTGTTGCACTAAGTTGTTTGTTACCAAATTAGACTTTGTAATTGTAAGAACACCTGCTTTCTTTTTAAATTTTTTCCTTGTTTTGCAGTTCTGGAAGTAGGTAGTTAAACGTGTTAACCCCTTCAAAAGTATACCCTCTTATCTAGAGATTTTCCATGTGTTGTTTTTTTGCTAAATTTTAGGTATTTTGTTTTTTCTTCATTGATGTGTAGTCCGTAATACTTTGCTTCCTTATCTAGATTTTGCAGGTTTCTTTTTAGGTCTTTTTCACTTCTGCTGATAATCACTATATCATTTGTATAAGCGACCAGTTGTGTTTCTTTATTGATGATTGATTCTTGCACACTTATTTTTCTTACTACGTTTTCCAGTATAAGGTTAAAGAAAAGCGGCGATATTGTATCTCCTTGTTTTACTACTATGTTCACGCTGATGTTTCCTGTCGTTTCTTATTTATTTTTATTACTGCTTCTGTTTCTCGTAATGGCAGGCCGACTACTCGTCTAAGTGTGCTTAGAATTTAACATTTTGTAATTCTTGCATTCTTTTTGTCTCTTGATAGAATCAAATACACTTTTAAAATCGACGAATAACAAATATAATTATGTGCAGATGCTCTTGCCACTATTTGTTCTAATATGTGAATAGCGTCGAGTGTGCTTCTGCCGGGTCTAAATCCTTGTTGGTAGTCTCCTATTATCTTCTCGGTATGTTGTTGTAACCTCTCTTTAAGACTATGTGAAAGTACTTTCTACACTGTGTTTAATAAAGTTATGCCTCTAAAATTTATGCATTTTTCTTTTTTTCCTTATTTGAATATCGGGATATCGTGTGGCATACATTATTCGTTCCATGTTTTACAGATTATATTATGTATTTGTGAGTATAGCGTCGGCGCTCCGTATTTCAATCATTCTGCCGGTACTGTGTAGCTGCCCACTGCCTGGTTGTTCTTCAACTTTTGAATTATTGATATTGTTTCAAGTAAGTAAATTTCAATATTTGGGGGTGCAAATATTGGCTTATAGAGATACAAAACAAGAAACACGTATCCAATGTATAAAAACTCAACAAATATCTGGTTGTCTCAGAGATATTATCTGGAACAACAAATACTTGAATATCGAGAGTAAAGTAAAAATATATAAAACAGTGGTACGCCCAGTAATGACATACGCAATAGAAACGCAAGCAGAAACGAAAAAGACCAAACAGATGACAAGAGCAACAGAGATGAAAACATTGAGATCCATTCTTATAGTAACATTACACGATAGGATACGAAGCACAGAAATAAGAAACAGATGCGATATAGAAGATGTGGTGAAATGGGCAAGAGCGAGACGCAGAGGGTGGAACGAACACATTACACGAATGGAAGATACAAGAATAGTTAAGATCTGCAGAGACAATAAGCCACCAGGAAGAAGACAACCGGGCCGGCCGCAACAAAGATGGATCCAAAGTTGGGTATCATCGTCAATGGAATCACCACCTAATCCTTGAAAATAAAAACAGGACTTCGTCCTATAAATAAAGAAGAAGAAGAAGAAGATATTGTTTCTTTTAGAGATGGCGGTGACACTTCACCTTCCTCTTTTGGGTCTCTACTTTGTAATTCTTTTGTGTTGCCTTGTTTGGTTTCTTCTATCTCGTTAAGTAGCTTCTGAAAATGTTCTTCCCATATTTTCTTTACCTCATTCTCTTCGTGTATTAATTTTCCACTTTTGTTCATGAAGCTTTTTACGTTTGTTGTTGATTTAGCGTGCATGTTCTTTAAATTCTGATAAAAGGGTCTTGCATTATTGTTCACATTTTCTTGCTCGATTTCATCTAATTTTTTGTTTATCTACTCGTTCTTTTTTCTACCTATTAAAGAGATTTTTTGCAATGTTCTTTCGTTCTGTGATTTTTTTTTTCTGTCTTGTTCTCCATTTGTTTGCAGCCATTCCAATCTTGCTTTGTTTTTTAATGCTGTTATCATTTTACATTCCGTATCATACCAGCCCTTAAATATTTTCTCTATTTTCCTTTGCTTTAATGTTGCTTCTGCAGCTTCTAGAATATTCAGTTTAATTTTTTCCCAGTATGTGTCAATATTATCCTCTTGCTGTATGTTTTTCCCCAGCCGCGATATGGCGTTGCTGTATTGGTTTTTAATGTCCTCTATTTTCATTTTCTCTATTGCCCATTTTTCTTTATCTCTGATTTGCTGAATCCCCATTGCTCCGCGATACGTTCTTGCGTCTTTAGATACTTTCATATATTTTTTTGCTACTAAGATATGGTCAATCTGATTTTCAGTTCTGCCGTTTGGGTGTTTCCAAGTGATTTTATGATGTTATGGATGCTGATTTTTGTTGTAACTACAAATAAGTTCATTGATGACGTGAAAGTGCATATTTTGTCGCCATTATCATTTTGTTTCGTAGTGGGCTGTGTGTTCACCACATACTCCGTAGAGATAATCTTCTTTGCCAATTTGGGAGTTAAAGTCTGCCAATATGATTATTATATCTTTACTTAAAATATTTTCTACTGTTCTTTTTTCTATGTATTACTTGTTTACGTTGGTGCATACGCTGTTATCATTGTTATATTCGTCTGTTTTCCTTTAATTTTTATTGTTGCTATTCTGCCATTTATGGATTTAAACAGTAGTACTAGCGCTACATAGAAGCCCAATCCGCCCTGTCCTTGTTTCTCTTTTCCACTGTAAAAATTTCTAAATTTGTTGTTCCTTATTTCTCCTGCCTCTGCCCATCTAATTTCTTGAAGCGCAGCAATATTAACCTTATATTTTTCTAGTTCTTCTGCCATTATATTCAATTTCCCAATTTATAGTAGTGTGTATAATATAGAGGTTTATGTCAAATTTGCAAAGCTTGAAATTGGAAAATTGTGCGATGTCTACTTAAAAGAAATCTACTGAATGTGATCTGAGAATAAATTTACCCACTAAACATTTTGCAAATGGCCTCCTTAAGCAAAGATTTATTAAAAACACGACACATTGATTATGACATTCATAAAGACCGCAACGAGGCCATATATTGATCTAAATTTTAATAAAATCATATTAGTAATCAACTTACCGCTGGTGTTTATAACTTGGGTTGCAGATTTTGGTCTATCTCTAGCTGAATGAACTATAGGTGCGATAACGGTAATGACATGTAAGAGATAATTATCTGATTATAAATAAAAGTCATAACATCATTAACCAGCTGACCAATAAGCGAAGTAAAGAAAATAGCTCTGCCTTTAAATAGGTAGTACTTTAATTATGGTAATTTCGTATTTGCTTTTATCGTAGCGCATTCGGTGGTGATACGGTGCTTTCAGTGTGTTTATATTATAATCATAGAGCCTACGATTTAAAATAGCTAAAGCTAAACCTTTAAACATATCCAGAAAAAGCAAGAAAATGCTTATGCAACAAGTGAGGATGCGGTGAGTACAAAATTTGATTAATTGGATAAGTTCTTACATATATTGCAAACCAATCCGATTTGATTATTTTTAATCACGTGAGTCAGTTTGACAAATCAGACCACACTTGAAGTGAAAACGACCCTAGGGTGATTTTCAATCACTATGGAAACTACCTAATTAAATTTCAGTGGTATCCTATCACAAGTTGGTGGCACTGTAAATCTAAGTCAAATTCGACGTTAGCAGGTTAGCTTTTCCGTCAGTCTGTGTCAAAACTGACACAAAAGCTAACCTGATAACCTCAAATTTGACATAGACTTACAGTGCCACCAACATAATATTATAATGAAGTGTCAAATTAATTTGTCAGAAAATGGCTAATTTATTTAAGAACTTATCTTTCCGAATTCACCGCGGCCAGTGATAAATCCTTATAATTTTGACAAATAATATCCCTCAAGTGCGTTGCCTTTTAAGAAATAACCCTCGGCTTCACCTCGGGTTATTTCTAGGCAAGCACTTTCGGGTTGTTATTTGTCAAAATTATTGCGGGTGATTATCACTGCCCTTGGTAAATTATAGCTGATAATAAAAATATTTTTAGTAAGTATTAAAATTATATGTAATTCAGCAGGAATAGCTAGAGACCTTTTAAGCGTGATTAACTTATTTCGTTTTTTTAGTAAAATATTAAATAATTTTTAAATGCCGAAAATACCACTTTTACTGCTTCAATACTGGATACTGGTGATAACATGTCACTTGATGATACTCGAGTTGGAAGTGCTTTATGAGGTATACGTGATTCAAATGAGCTTAAATTTTTTGATGAAGAACAACCTAGTTGCGATGTCGATAACTGTGTCGTTGAATGTTCTTTTGACCAAACTGAACTATTTTTCGAGGAAAATGAAGAAACAGCCGCTGATGCTATTGAGACGGATAATTCTGATGTCGACTGCAATTTTATAGATGACAACAAAGATTCATTGAACAGAGCAAACAGTCTTGACGTAGACAATCCACGAGTTACCATTAGTGGTAGACGAATAGTGATATTTCGTACTTTCTTGATGAACTCAAATCTCTAAAACATAAAGATATGGTTTTTATTAACTCAACTTTTAATTAAGTGAAGTTAAAAATTATTTTAGGATTTGGTTGTTCCATTTTTGACATGACTGGTGTTGGAGAAAAGGGAAGGATTACACAGTGTTTTTTCTTTCAAATGTGCTGTTTGTAACATTGTTCAAACAGAAAATCCTGATTCAAATAAATTCATTACTGAGAATATAGCAGCTGTTGTGGGATCACTAGCGATAGCGAGTGGTATTCGTTATTCTCTGTGTGCGAAATATTCGCAAGTGTGGACATTTACAACATGTCTAATAAAACGCATTCCAAATATCACAACAAAATTGCTTCTGTTGTCCAAGAGGAAGCGCAAAAATCTATGAAGATTGCTGCTGAGGAAGAAACTAGATTTAGCAATTGAATCTGGTAACGTATCCAAAGATGGAACGCTTATAATATCTGTAATTGTTGATGGTGCCTAGAGTAAACAATTCTATCGCACAAATTACAGTGCGCTCTCTGGGGTGGTAAGTAATGGTATAGTTTCTTTCTAAATATAATTATATTTAATTTAAAAAATATTGATTTTCTTGAAATGTCCCTTTTCTCATAATGTCCGACTTTTGAATTTACTTTATTTTATGTGTTAAATTGCGTATTAGTTTCAAATAACGAAATATTTTACGTATTTTCCATTGTGAAATTTTGACCTCAAAAAGCTTAAACGTTACCTATGCAAACTGCGTTTAGATTTGGCGTTACGGAAGTCAAGTAGGGATTATACATATAAACTGTTAAATAAGAAAATCATTGTCGAAATATAAAAATACACTGTCGGTATACTGTTTTTATATTTTAGCCTTGAATTACCGGCGCAAAAACAAAACAAATTTTATACCTGAATATAAAAAACAAGTATTGTTATGTATGCGCCAGAACAAACGAAGGCATTGCAAATGAACACGATTGCTACAAAAATTGATACTTCTACAGGAATGGAAGCGGCCATTATATTGGAAGGAATTCAAAAATCTGTTGCTACACAAAATTTAATTTACGGCAAAGTAATAGGGGTCGACGACAGCAGCGTATATAAAAAAAATATTAGAAGCAGCTCCTTACTTTTGTTATCGACAAAATAGAATGCAGGAATCATCTGCTCAGGAATTATTTATAGCTATTTAAGTAACAAGAAATGTAAGGACCTATTAACATTTGAGGTAGGCAAGTACAAGCCAAGGCGCAGACGCGTCTTGTTGCCTGCCGAAATGTTAATAGGCTATACATTCTGAGTTATCTTATTATATTTTTCCCGCTGCTTATCGAAATTTTTCTAGATTTTTGAAAAAATCGTTTGGTTTGTCACCTGTCACCGGGATTAATTTTCGTGAGTCGTGTTACCTGTGAGTGTCACATGTCACATAAACACTTGCAATTATAAACAAAACGTCTAAGTCTGCATCTTGCGTTGCTAATTTTATTATCCTAGGAACTTAATAATAGTATTAAGTTCCGTTGTCAAGGGAAAGCAGCAAACACATATAATCACCGACTTACACATTTTGTTACTAAGGCTGTATCACTGACTTACCTGACATGATCAGCAGCGGGAAAAATAAGTTATCCGAAATCGCCAAGGACACCAGATTTTTGACCCAAACCTATATTTGGAGAACATTCTGCTTGCGACGAGTATTTTTGTACAAAAGGCAATAGAAGAGGTAATTTCTCTATAGTTCAATAATAATTAGGTAATTTAAAAAAAACTATTTTCAGGCTTGTTTGATGTTGTTGTAACTATAAACAAACGTTTAGCAAATAATTCTTGGAGTTTACTGCATGATGTAAACACCAATTCTGCCGAAACATATAATTCAATTGTTGCTAAATTCATAGGTGGTAAACGTAATCAACAAGCTTCAGCAAAAGAAACCTTTGTTATTTTATAATTTATACCAAAGGAGAAATACATGTGGAGGAAATTCCTAGGTAAAATAATATCCATTGATTGGCTTAGTGTATTTCTTTT